>JAOPUC010000023.1:392557-395057 GCA_027564185.1 Cephalocassis borneensis | reverse complement strand
TAAACCCTCCACTTCATTCATCTTGAACACACACGGCTCAGTCTATGAAGGGAACCAGCTGTAAGATGGAGTGTCTGTTTACTGGAACACTAATAGTGAATGTTTAAATCCAGAATCGGATATTAATCTGGAATAATTGCTCTCACCACCATCGGTGTCGTATTGGGACTCTTAACTCGTACAGATGTTTTCCTCATCAGTGATGTTCTTGCTGCTTATAATGAAAACACTATATTAAACACTGCATTTTTACACTCGCGAAATCAAACACCAGTAAAGCCATCGCTTCACTTAAGCGAAAGGGGGAAACATGGCAGGATTTTCACAATATTCTGACCAGACCGGGGTGTGTGCGTGCACGTGATGCATGGGCTGCTCGTTTCCTCCTTCAAAAGACAACACTAGACTAAACACTAATACCGCGCACATACACGCACAGATCAGCTGACTGGAAACCCAAACTGTGACGAGGCGTTAGCTTGAACACGAGCGTATCTCCATTCCATTCGACGCTTTAGTTAGAAAATAATGCGAATACTGGAACACTCTGCTTGGGAGAATTCGTTAATGTTTGGGAGATTACTTTGAAATGAGATGTGACTGCAAAATATTTTAAAACTGCACATGTTGGTGAAAAAGCCATACACACGTCTGACTGGAACAAACGACGCGAGGGGAAAATGAGCGCATCGATTCAGAAGCGAGGAGATGGCGATCTGTGGACCTTTTTCATTTACGTTTGAGTAATAAAATAAAACGCTGCTTTTTTTTTTTTTTAATATAAAGTGTTTTGATAAGGAAAACTGGGAATATTATGAAGGCTCTGGTTTAGACTGGAACACTAATGTGGTGATTTACCAGGTGCTTGGTTTCGTTAGCGATTAGCTCATTTACAGTTGTAGCCCGGAGTAATGAAGTCACTACGCCGCACACCTCAGTATTACACGCAATTTAAACCCTAAAATCACCCACTAGTATGTTTACACATGTCCAGACACCGCGCCTTCACACTGTTAGAAAAACATTGGCCTGGTTTCAAACCTGCATGTGACGGCTGTAGGTTCTGAATTTTGAGCCATGAGGCTGATGTTGCTAACAAGTATTGGATGCTAATAGGCCCCAGTTTAGCACGGTGCACTAAATACACCGGTGTAAATTACCTCAACGTTCAATTTCACTTTCTCTGTCCATCTTTCACACTCTCCTCAAAACATCTCCTTCGGACTTCATTTCACTCGTATACATTTATCCGAATTGCTAACCTACAGACTCCCTTCAGACCTTAGGCCATGCCGTGCTTAGTCCAATTACACACACACACACACGCACACACACACACCTGTGTATTCGCGCTCCATGCTGGACTTTTCCTGTTGAATTGGAGGCTGTAGGAATCCATCACTTGTTTAGCTCCATCAGCTTCACACGATGGATCTCTCCACTGATTTGTTCAACATCAAAATAAATTTGCGTAACATTTTAAGGCTTAAAGTTCCCTCAGTAATGAAACATGGTGTCTGTGGCTGTGTAAATATCATCAGGGTTTAACGATCTTACACTTTAAAAAGTGCCTTAGAGTCACTAATGAAGGGGAAAAGCTCCACTCGGCACTTTGTGTTGACAGGTGAAGAGTTTAACGTCAATGTGAACCGATACGAGAATAATGATAATGAAACATTAACCTCTTTATTTTCTTTATTTGGTTTGAGGTTTTTTTTTCCTGTTTGTTTTTGGGCGCTTCGAGTCGTATCCGCTCTGCATTTGCTCTTTGTAAACCAGCTTCAGTGTTACTGTAGGAGTTAAAAATCCTCCTCACACACGAGTTCCTTTGGTTTAAAGCTTTATAACTTCTGCCCATCATCCAGTGACTATTATCCTAATTAATCTTATTATTATTATTATCATCAGACTGGCTGTTTGATTACCAGACGCTCTGCTGCAGATGCGCTATAATCCTCTCCTTTATTCCTCGCCCTTGTATACTGTTACTGTATTTCTAGACAAGTGATTTTTTTTTTTTTTGTAAAGGGAAAAAAATAAAAGCTTCATTATAGAAGAAACTATGCTTTTTAATGTCTTTGCTTTTTAATGTCTTTTTTTTTTTGTGCACTTTTTCTTTGCAGCTTTTTAGGTGCAAAGAATAGAGTTTTTCACACACCAATCTCGACCAGCTCAGAGACTCTAAATAATTCATGAACCCTCCACTGGGATGGGATGGACCCAATTTACGCTGCTGGTGGTGATTTAGAAAATACAGGACCAAAAAAAAAACAAATGCTGTGCTTTTGGCTGAAAATTGTGATGTTCAGATCATCACTAAATTCACACTGTGAGGCAGATAAGTGATGTTTATGGCTGAGGACTACAGTTGACTTGCTAACTTTAGGGCTGCAGTTGTCATGAACAGTTTTGCACTCAAGTTCCCATCAGTGAAGAGTTTATAACATCAACGAAACTGACTTCATGTTAAAACTGTTAATGTTATAGTCAGGCTGTCTGT
>JAOPUC010000023.1:262850-274129 GCA_027564185.1 Cephalocassis borneensis | reverse complement strand
TGTTTTTATTTACAATTTGTACTTTGTCCCAACTTTTTTGGAATTAGGGTTGTAGTCCCCTATTTATACAAATAGGAGTCATTTAGGATTCAGCCATGTTTTTGCTCGGCGTTAGCAAGTTACAGATTTTTAGCTTTCTCCTGAAATGTTTTATTTTATTTCTTCTTCCTCAGGGGAGTAAAACTCGTTTTCGCTGTGAACACTGTCGTTACTGCTATCCATGCTGTAAAATTAATGCTATTCTCCTGAGAAATGCTGGCAAAAATTTACAAGATTTGTGATAAAAAAAATTTGAGCGGTTCTGGCAGCCTCGCCGTGTTAGAGGCCCCTGATTCAGCAGTTTCCTGTTTCAGTCACACCCATCGGCTCGGCTGTGTTCTACTGTTCTGTTGTGCTGAAATCATCGTGTTCTGCCGGAGTGATGGGTTCTGGACCGGTCGGTTCTGTTTACAAGTTTGGAAAAAAAGGCAGTCAGTCACAGTGTTGAAGCTGGGACTGAGTTTGTGTGTGTGATTCTTTCTCACACAACATTCCACTGTAGAAACACCTGTGACCACGCCCTTCCCTCACTAACTTACAGTAAATCCTGACAGCAGACGGTTTGTTCTGTGAACTGTTCGTTAGTAAATCCGGCCCCTAGGGCACTCAGTAGGGTCCAGTATCAGTACTTTAGCCAAACACACATGCTTTATACTCCAAGAAGTGCCCTTGTTTTGGGGTTTAGTGAGCTAATTCACACCTTCTGTACACGACACATGGGGTAACGATCTCATATCCTCTGTACATGTAGTGCACACTATCGTGCACTAGGTAGGGTGTAGGGGACATGTCTCTCCCCTCACTGGTCAGTCCAGGCTGCTTTAACCGCCACATTTTTCTTCTTCAGCAACTTCATCAGATCCTGATTCATGAAGTATGGCTTTTCAGCTGAGCCATCGTTACGCTCCAGATCCTCCACTGACCACAAACAACAACAAACAAACAACAAACAAACAAACAAACAACCAAACAGTAACAAAAACAAACAGCAACAATAAATGATAAACAATATAAAATATTAATATTATAGAAAGTATAATAATAATAATAATAATAATAATAGCATCAACTATAAATTGATGGACTGTACCACTGTAAAGCAGGGGGACGTGAGGAGAATGTTAGCATTAGCACTCAGGTGAGGAGTTGAAGCAGGAAACAGTTTATTGACTGAAATCACAGCAACAACACGAAGATAGAAAAAAGAGAAAGAGGAAGCAAAAGAGAAAAGGCAATCACATTCACTGTAGTGGGTGTGGCCAAGGTGGTGGTCATGGCAGTGGGTGTAGCTGTGCCTCCTGATGTTGTGTAGGTTATGTTTATTTATTATGTTGTTTTATAACTAGCATGGCAGTAACTAAGCTAGCTGTCATCTTATGTGAGGTGGCGATGTGCGAGCTAGCAGTTTCTCTTTAGCTTGTTTAACAACATGCTAATTTCAGTCAGTTAGCTTTAGCAGACTGAAGATTAAATCCAATATTTAATGTGTAATGATGTCTAAGGTTTGTCTCGGGTGAGGGTTAAACCCTACTGATCTGTGTTTGTGATGTCAGGAGGACGAACTTGAGCTCCACAACGTAAACATTTACAGATTTGTAGATTATTTTCAAATCAAATCATTCCACAATGCTAAACTGATACTGCATTCCTGAAACCCCCCACAGATTATCATGTCTACAATACACCGCGATATTTAGCAGGAAATATTATCACCAGGTTGCATTCAGAAGCGGGTAGGAAGCGTCTCCATGGAAACAGCAATCCCAGAATTCCACTCCTCATGAAACTCATGGCTGACTGAAAGGTCTCTGTGACTGAGGAGTGACTGTAGTGAACATTTTCCTTATCACACATTTCAAGGCTAAAAGAAGCGAGACATTCATGGAACTGTGTATCTGACCCCACCCCCCACCTGTGATTGGTCCAAACATGATACGCCTTTTGTTGTGTTTGGGGTTATGACGTTGTTTTGCCTCACAGCTGTGGAATTACTGCTGCTTTTCAATTTTGTTTTGTTTCTTTTTTTCAGTTTAACTCTTTCAGTAGCGCTAGTTAGCATTAGTTAGCTTAGTTTAGCTAGTTAGGGTAATTAGCGTGGTGAAGCAGAATCCAGAATGGGACGCACTGAGGTTTATTTACAACCGACGACACAGAAAAGTATTAATATCATATAAATACAAGCATCAGCACGTCGCTGGTCCTCGTCACGTCACGCTACTCATTCTGAGGTGTTAGTGGAGTCTCGCTCTCCTGAGGACCGTTCTCCTGAGGACCGTTCTCCTGAGGCTTGGCTTCTTCAAGTTCCTGCTGTTCTTCTTTTTCTTCTTGTAGTTGTTTTTCTTCTCGCAGCTTGTTGGTCTCCTGCATGTCGTCCTCGTGGATTCCGTTTTGCTGCACTGCGTTTTGAGGAATTTTCATTGTTAATGCTACTTCTTGTGTTTGTTTTTTTCCCTCCTTTTCTCTTACAGCATCCTGTGTGAGCTCTGCTTCTTCCTTCTGCATCTTCTCCTGCATTCCTGCTGCTTCCTGCTTTAGTGGCACTTCCTGTGTTAGCGTTACTTCCTGCTTTAGTGGCACTTCCTGTGTTAGCGTTACTTCCTGTTTTAACACTGTCTCCTGCATTAGTGGTGTTTCTTCTTCGTTTTCCTGCTTGAGACTCTCCTGCTGTTTGAGCTGTACCTCTCCATTTTCCTGAAGCGTCACTTCTTCTTCTCCATCTCTCATTTCTTCCTCTTCCACCACTTTGCTAACAGATAAAATGTCATGCAGCTCAGGAGACATGAGGTACGGCTGCTCAGTGGAGCCATCGTTCCTCTCCAGATCCTCACCTTCAGAGTGTCAGTGTTAGCAGGGTTAGGGAGCAAAGAGGGAGAGGAGAGACAGCAGGGGGCGGGGCAAAGAGGGAGAGGAGAGACAGCAGGGGGCGGGGCAAAGAGGGAGAGGAGAGACCGAGAGAAAAGTATTTTAGCACTGAAGCAAAAGTATCAGAGACAATGTGGAAGTGAAAGAACAGAAAGGAGAGAAACCTGCACACACACACACACACACACACACACACACACACACACACGGTTTCACACTTACAGAAGCAGAGGAACAGTGTGTCCACACACATCGCATACACACTGAAGAAACCGTGAGCGATTACATACGTCCCAAACACCACTGTCTGGAGAGAGAAACACACACAGAGTGACATCATCATCTTCACTGCTGTGATGTCATCAGCAATAATACACTGATGCTTGTTAGGAACTAAAGAATAAAGAAAAGCACTTCCTGTGCGGAACAGCAGCTCATTCCTGTGCAACAGTGCAACAATGACGTAATGATGTAATGAAGGCATCATGATGTAAAAGGTTCTGATGTAAAATGTAACTTTGTAAAGATGAAACATTAAAGCTGAGGGACGCCGTGCTGTAAAGATTAAACTGTAAGATTTAAATCAGTAGCACAGTAAATATTTACACCTGTAACTGAAGTAAACATGAAGCCTCTTATAGTTACAGATTAAATAACTGTGTGTGAGAGAGAGAGTGAAAGTGTGTGTGTGTGTGTGTGTGTATATATGAGTGTGAGTGTAAGGGTCACCAGTATAGGAACCCAGTAGTAGTTGAGTGAAGGTGCTGCTTCCTCCACAGCTTTTATTCTCCCAGAGAAGAAGAAAAAGGACCCGATTCCTGAACACAAAGTTTAACACACTGATTAACATGAAACACACACACACACACACACACACACACACACACACACACACACACACAATCATGATCATCACAAACACATGACATACACTAGTTGCTCACCGACAATCCCGACAATCAGCAGTTTCCCCAGAAACAACAGGAAGTCAGTCACTTTGTACAACACAGCCACACTCACACACACACACACACACACACACACACACACACACACACACACACACACACACACACACAGTGATTGCACACATACAGACACAGGAGTGAGATGATGTCATTAAAATGTGCCCTGTGTTTGTACCTGATGATGTTCCTCATGAGGAGGAAGAAGGCGTCTTTAGCAGACGCACAGAAGTTTTTACCGTAAATCGCCACCTAGTGGGTTGGAGAGTAAAGAACACGTAAATTCTAATATTTTGGGAAACAGTGTCTTCTTTAAGAGTTTGCATCTGTGCAAGTGTGTGTCATTATGATGAGTGTGTGTGTGTGTGATGATGATGATAATGGTGTGTGTGTGTGATGATAATGGTGTGAGTGAGATGATAATAGTGTGTGTGTGTGTGTGTGTGTGTGTGTGTGTGTGTGTGTACCATGATGTAGGCGTTCCTGTTGAGGAACTTGATGCACTTCTCTAAACACCAGAAGCAGCACTTCAGGCAGCTGAGCAGAAACTTTGCAAATTTGTTCTCAGCTCCTGCAGAAACGACACCAAGAACCCACAAACACACAAAAACCACACAGGAAATAAATCATTTGTCTTCACTGATAAGGTGATGATGCCATCAAAACCAATCACACACCAGCATTACAGGCTGAGAGACAGATGAGCACACAGACAGAGAGACAGACACCTTTCAGTTTTTGGTCGAGGTACTCCAGAGTGACTCTGATCACCTGAACAATCGCCAGAATGAGAGAACCAAATGCCAGAGAACCTGTGTGATACCTAACACACACACACACACACACACACACACACACACACACACTGTTAATCACTGCATTATTAATTACAGCTCATTTTCATTTCAAAGGGAAAAAAGTTAAAAATTGACAAAAAGGTTTAATAATCAGAAAGTTTCACACTTTATATGTTTTAAAAGTATAAACTTTAGAAAGTAACACTATTTTTATTATATTAAACTGAAATTTTGAGATGAACAAACACACACAGACCTCAGAGCACGCCCGAGTGAACTGAAGATGGGGAATGCTGGGATATCTTCGGGCTTCTTGAAGGCCCAGTAGTAGGAGGCAAATGCTCCAGCCAGGGTCACATGACCCAACGCCACCACAAAGTTCACACACCAGAAGAACAGGAAGAGGTTATAGAACTGGAACAGAACCAGGTACTGGTGATAGAACGTCTCACCACCGTAAAACACAAACACACACTCAGCATCAGGACACACTGAGGAGATGTTCGAGCTGTTAAACATCTGGAACACACACACACACACACACACACACACACACACACACACGGTTTACTGAAACATCTGCATTGCTATTATTATTGTTGTTATTATTATGAATGGTCATGTGACTGACCTCAGGGTCACACATCTGCCTGCTGAACTCACACTCGGTGCTGTTAAACACTTTATACACTGCAGTGCTGGACGTCGAGAGAAAACTGCAGCAGTTCATTAAGGAACATATCGAACAGTCAGTAAACACCGGCTGTGTCCAAAACACAACCCTTCTGCACTACTTAGGGCACCTACTACAACCTCAGCCATGTGAATGATCACGCAGACGTCCTCATGGTGGGATATGTGATATTGGTGTGTTTGTGACCCATAATGCACTATGAATCCTGAAATATAAAGTCTGGTGTCAGAGTGTCGGGACTCATCTCACACCCTGATATACTCGCGAGCTCGCAGGCTACAGCAGGATGTTCTCTGTGAGAGCTACGATGTGTGTGAGATAAACATGGAGGACAGTCCACACTCTGTCTGAAGCTCCATGGAGAATTTTCTCACCACCGCCTTCACCAGCAAGCGCGAGACCCAAGACAAACAGGGCATTGTTGTGTGTCGTGTGTTTAGGAGAGAGAGCGTGGGAGCGAGACAGACATTTCAGATTAGACTGATGAAGAGAGGACATTAATGTGGAGTTCTGCTGAGTTCTGGACTCTGATTGGTCAGAAGGTGTTGATTAATTCTCTAGAATAGCAGTTCTGACAATAGTGCAGGTTTATATTAATGCTCTCTAATACATTATTGTTTCTATGGTAACAGTTCATTCACACCAATCTGTGAATCAGTAGTGCTACAGTAATGTGTGTGTGTGTGTGTAGGATACACAGCAGTGGTGGCCCAATATGCAATCACGAGAGCCAGAAGGGCAAAGGTCAACAGGGGATAGAACAGTGATGACATCACATGACCCACTGCTCTGAAATACACAGATACAGAGAGGCAGGGTTAGATTACAGTGTGTGTGTGTGTGTGTGTGTGTGTGTTAGTTACCTGCTGGCCTCTTTAATCAGAGCGATGGCGATCTGGAGACGTTTCCTGAGGAAGATGAGCAGGAGGATGATGATGACCTCAACAATACACAGGATGATCGCTGTCACACACACACCAGCAGCAGCATTATGTACGGTATTGAACACACTGAATGATATTTAGTGATGCTGTGGGTGTGTCTCAAACCACGCACACCTGTTCACTATATACGATCACTTCACCTGTCCATGTCACGGTGCATTATGGGTAACACAGTGTACTGGACAAAAGACCCTGTTCGCAGAGCAGTGTGAGATTTTATGCTGTAATGTGTGTGTGGTGTTGGATATTCAATAAATGTGAGGTTGTTCTGGGAGACAGGTGTACACCATGTGCACTATGTAGTCAGCAGGGTGTGTGTGGTTTGTGACACAGCCGTATCAGAGTGGGAGTGTGTGTGACTGAGTCTCACTGAAGGCAAGCCATGTCTGCTGCAGCTGCAGATACACAGAGAAATCGGTCTGCAGGCCCAGGTCTGTGATCGACACGTCTGCACCAGGCTGTCCTCGGAACTGCAGGTAATGCATACAACAGTGAAATATACCTACACACACACACACACACACACACACACAATAGACAAAGAGAAAGACAGACAGAGAGGAGCATGACTTTAAGGTTTACGCTATGGTGTGTGTTTAACGTTGAATTAAAGTTGTGTGTAAGTTTCTCACCGTATGCAATAACAAGTAGCACCATGCAGATCATCACCCACACCATCACCCCCGCTAACAACCGCAACAACACGATGAACACCAGACTGAGCACCATCGCCACCACCAACCCACTGGGGGGGAGGGAGAGAGGGAGGAGTAGTGAGACACTGATAAAAGTCGTATGAAGTCCCATTTGGAGACTCAGTAAACACATGAAGAACGGCTCTCGAGTCTGAGGAGATCAAAACTGAACTTTTTGGCCAAAACACAGATTAATCTGGCATTAAAACAACGCTGATGACACCAGCTGCACTGAAGCACAGTGGTGGTGGCATCACACTGGGGAGAAGCTTTTCATCTGCAAGAAAAGCAGTCAGTCCAAATACAGGACAATCCTACAAGTACACCTGTTCCACAGAGCAGGGGGCGGAGCTTCACTTTCTAACAGGACAACATCCCTGGACACACTGCTGAAGCTCCACTGGAGTGCTTTACACCTGAACACATCAGAACATCCCGGTCAAAGCCCAGGCCAGATCTGACTGAGAATCTGTGGCAAGATGTGAGAATTTCTGTTCACCAACAATAACACACTCCATCCAGAAGAACAGACACAAACATCTGGATCCAGATGTGCAAAGCTGAGAGGAACATATTCCAGGAGCCCCAAATACTTATGCAGGCAACTACTGTCTGCTGTTAATAAACATCTGAGTCACAATAAGACAATAATGTACACCTTCTGGTGTGTGTGTGTAAGACTCACAGCAGGATCCAATGCCAGGACTGTGTATAATCCTCAAAGATCCTCATGAACACCTGCCGCGCCTCCATCACGATGTTTGACTTCCTGTCAAAACACACAATAGTAAACTGTGATAAAGGGGGCGGAGTCAGAGTCCCTACTTGTGGCTGTGTCCTAAACCACATACTACTGCACTAAATAGTACTGTATCCCATAGTAACACTTTGCTGTGTGATTTGGGACGCAGCCCCAGGTTAAAGCTAGTTAGTTTGCTGTATCCTTTGCTCGTTAACAGTGTTTACTCCTGAGGGCTGTATGGGTTACCATGGTGACCGTACACTGCATGTGGCTGTGTTTCAATCCACTGTAACATATCTACAGTTTCCTGCACTGATTTGGGACGTAGCCCATAATTAATCATTCAAACAGGAGCATGTGTTGATTTGCAAAACCTTTGAAAATTCACACACACACACACACACACACACACTCACTTTGATGCCTCGAGCAGGTCAGTGGCGTTTACATTCGTGTTGTTTCCATCTGTGAATATCGTCTCGTTGCCGATAACAACAACTCCGCCCTTTTTAGTCTCCAGAGCTGGGAGGCATCGGCGTGTAACTGATGAAATCACACACACACACACACACACACACACACACACACACACACACACACAACTCATACAAAATAATATCAGTTTCCTGCACTTGTAATACAGAATGTTGACATGTGACATCATTGTATTTTACATCATTGTGTTACTACATCTGGTGTGTCCATGGAAACAGTGTGAGTAAAACCATCATTAAAAAAAGCAAACACCGTGAACACCAGTCCCACTGTGAAGCATGGTGGTGGGAGCATCATGTTGTGAAGATGCTTTTCATCAACAGGGAAAATTGTTAGTCCAAATGCAGAACAGTCCTCGAAGTAAAACTGTTCCAGTCTACAGGAGACTTCATGCTAACAACATTAGCCACTTGAGGCTATAATGCTACATCAGGTTGCTAGCAGATGATGATGAACTTACAAGGCTTGCTGGGGAAGATCATAGCTGGACACACCCTGTCCCGCAGGAGCTCTGGAGTGGTCTGAAAATGCAAAACCATAAGCACACACTCCGGTGACTGTGGGCGGGGCTGTATCTTGGTGTGATTGGATTGGCGTCAGTTAGCAAGCTAGTTTGTTAGTGATTAGTGACATGAAGACAGTAGTGAGGTGATACAAGTTAGCATGATCGCTACATAGTTGTGAGTTTATAGACTATGATTAGAATGCTCCTGTACATGATTTCTGCTCTCAGTCAATCAGAACACAGAAGAGTGAAGACGTCTGATTGGAGAAATGCCATGTGATGAGGTTGAGGTGTGCCTCCTCACCTGTGTGACGTCGACGCCTTCCTTACAGAACTGTGAGTAATACTGCAGGTCCTGATCATCCTGCTTCGCATTCACCAGAGTCAGGAAACGATCCGGACACTTCTCTACACAGATCTACACACACACACAGCAGGGATAAATCCCATACCATACTGGTCTAGATCATGTTTAACTCACACTGACAGAGAGAGAGAGAGAGAGAGAGAGAGAGAGAGAGAGAGAGATTTAGGGTTGAAAGTGTAGCTGTGGTGGTTAGAGTGGTAGATCGGGGGTTAGAGGGGTCAATGGGGAGATTAGGGGTAGATAAAGAGATGGGGTAGATGAGGTAGTTAGAGAGGTATATGCGGAGGTATGAGGGATGTGTGAGGCAGTTAGAGGGGGAGGGGAGAGTAAGGGGGTAAATGGGGAGGTGAGAATGGTAGATGAGGGCTATAAACCTGTGTGGTAGGACACTGGAACTCCAGCAGCACCAGTGGACTCGCACACTTCAGAATGTTGAAGTAAAAGAGCAGAGGCTTTTTCCTGAAAACAAAACACCATGCTGAACAACTCCTGACTCTCTGACCGTCAAACCCACTCTACAGCGCCACCTACAACACTCCTGTCACTTCATTCCATATGTATACCCCGTCACTCCATTCCCCCCCCCCCCCCCACAACCCCTTTACCCCACAGCACTGTACCGTGCTTGGCCCCCTGTAATCGCTGCGTCTGCAGTCTGTAAGTGTTAAAGCTGTGACTCTGAACGTTCGTTCACTTCTTCACTTACTCCAGTGGCGTCCCCTGCTGCCCACAGAACTGTCCCCTGCTGTCTGTGGGGTAAATCACCTTCCTTGGATCTCCCTGAGACCAGGCTGCACACACACACACACACACACACACACACACACACACACACACACACACATTTATTTATGTATTCTTAGCACTTTAGTCTCTACAGTGTGTTAAAAGATAGATAGAGAGTAAATTTACCCAGAAGTCCCACTGCGAAATACCCCACCAGTGCCAGGATAAAGAGGAGACAACACAGGACATCAGTGCAGCTCCTGAAAAACACACACACACACACACACACACACACACACACACACACACACACACACAGTATAGTTTCACACATGGTTCACTTCCTAATGCATCAGACTCAAAATTCCTGTGTTCTGACGAGAAAGTCGGCCATTTTAGGGCTCCATCCCAAACTTATTGATCAGTGTTGTTCTCAGTGTATGAGGGAGTGTGTGTTACCCATAATGTACAGCGAGTGTGTGCATTGCTCACACCATCTGCAAGCTCCGCCCCTCAGTCAGGGTTTCATTCACTATATTTTCAGCTTGGATAAAATCACTGTTTAACTACAGGTGTTCCACATGCAACCTGTGTGTGTATATATACTGTAAAGGTCTTTGATATTAACCTTAACAGCTCTCTGTGTGTATTTAATATCTCTACTGTGTGTTAATTGAATATTAAAAGTCATACACATGTCTGTCTCACCTGTTCTGTATTGGGCCTTTAAAACTTGGGTCAAACTTCCTAGAGTCTCCTGAAAAAAGAAAAATAACACTGAATTAAAATAACTATAAAACTCACAATACAGAGGCGTGGCCTAATAGTGTGTGTGTGTTGTTATATCGTCACTAATGACTGATGAGTATTTGATGTGAGTGTGAACAGATGTATCTGTCAATGAAAATGTACGAGATGATGTCATCAAACTGCGCCATCGGTGATAGTCAGGAGCGGAGTGGCACTGCTGCTCGCCCCAGGAATGTCATCGACGCGGCTCACACACTCACTTGGGATGTCCACAATGACAAATCCACACTTTAAACTCTTTTGATTATTTATTTTCACAGATATTGCAAATAGACACCAACTAGAATGACACACATAAATATGTAAAAGATTATTGGGCTTAAAGTAAATATAAAAAGCTCTAATGAATTTTAAAAGAAGACATTATTCAAATTATATTTTGACTAAGAGTATTCTGAGTTAATTGTTTATGATTAAACAGACAACCTGACTTTATTTCCACCTTTAATTCATTTCAGCTGAACTTTTTGTTATTTACGACTCTACTGATAAACCTGCACCGTAATGCAGAAGGAATCCACTGAATGGGTGCCATTTGCTTGTTGTACCACTCCCAAATTAAACTTAATTTGTTATATCTTTTCAACACTGATTATAATAACACACATATTTAACTATTCAAAATGTGTATTGGTCAA
>JAOPUC010000022.1:78559270-78570105 GCA_027564185.1 Cephalocassis borneensis | reverse complement strand
GACTTCCTTTCCTGGAACTCCTTTCCTATACTCTCCTTCTTCGACCTCCTTTCCTGGAATTCCTTTCCCATACTCCCCTTCTTTGACCTCCTTTCCTGGAATCCCTTTCCCATTCTCCCCTTCTTTGACCTCCTTTCCTGGAATTCCTTTCCCATCCTCCCCTTCTTTGACCTCCTTTCCTGGAATTCCTTTCCCATCCTTCCCTTCTTTGACTTCCTTTCCTGGAACTCCTTTCCTATACTCTCCTTCTTCGACCTCCTTTCCTGGAATTCCTTTCCCATACTCCCTTTCTTAGACTTCCTTTCCTGGAATTCCTTTCCCATGCTTCCCCTTCTTTGACCTCCTTTCCTGGAATCCCTTTCCCATGCTTCCCCTTCTTTGACCTCCTTTCCTGGAATCCCTTTCCCATACTCCCCTTCTTCAACCTCCTTTCCTAGAATTCCTTTCCCATACTCCCTTTCTTAGACTTCCTTTCCTGGAATTCCTTTCCCATGCTCCCCTTCTTTGACCTCCTTTCCTGGAATCCCTTTCTCATACTCCCCTTCTTCAACCTCCTTTCCTGGAATTCCTTTCCCATACTCCCCTTCTTCGACCTCCTTTCCTGGAATTCCTTTCCCATACTCCCTTTCTTATACCTCCTTTCCTGGAATCCCTTTCCCATACTCCCCTTCTTTGACCTCCTTTCCTGGAATCCCTTTCCCATACTCCCCTTCTTTGACCTCCTTTCCTGGAATTCCTTTTCCATACTCCCCTTCTTTGACCTCCTTTCCTGGAATTCCTTTCCCATCCTCCCCTTCTTTGACTTCCTTTCCTGGAACTCCTTTCCCATACTCCCTTTCTTAGACTTCCTTTCCTGGAATTCCTTTCCTATACTCCCCTTCTTTGACCTCCTTTCCTGGAATTCCTTTCCCATACTCCCTTTCTTAGACTTCCTTTCCTGGAATTCCTTTCCCATACTCTATTTCTTAGACTTCCTTTCCCATACTCCCCTTCTTTGACTTCCTTTCCTGGAATTACTTTCCCATACTCCCTTTCTTAGACTTCCTTTCCTGGAATTCCTTTCCCATATTCAATTTCTTAGACTTCCTTTCCCATACTCCCCTTCTTTGACTTCCTTTCCTGGAATTTCTTTCCCAGTCTTCCCTGTTTAGATTTCCTTTCTTTGACATCCTTTCCTTTTCAGGCATCCCTTTTGAGATTTCCTTTCTTCCATGTCCCCAGACTGCCCGGCTTAGACTGCCCGAATTAGTTAGGTTAACATGGGACGGCCTTGGGCTGAGGTGCCCTTGAGCAAGGTACCGAACCCCTGACTGCTCCCCGGGCGCTCTGGTGTGGCTGCCCACTGCTCTGTGTGTGTGTGTGTGTTCACTGCTTCCGATGGGTTAAGTGCAGAGGATGAATTTCACTGTGCTTGAAGTGCGCATGTGACAAATAAAGGTTTCTTAGTTCTTTTTATTTTCAACCATATATTTTGAAAGCAGGATCATATTATTTATGTCCGTTATGAACTTGTTTGAATTGATGGCACTGACTCGAAATGGTTAGCTCCCCATTCCAGACCACCAGCTTCTTGATTTCAGGATCTAACTACTTTCACTGGCCATTTCTGGTTTTGTGGCGCAGTCTCAAGAGCCAGCGCACATTATCCGTGGAAAAGGATCATTTAAAATATTTCAGTCTTAAACACTGCATGTGTGTATTTTGTAGGTGGCAATGACTCTTTCATGCCAGGGCCAATGCCCAGCAGTGGCATGCAGGATATGTACCCACGAGGACCCCAGGCCATGGGCATGAGACCCCAGTACCCTTACAGCCAAGGCTTTGACAGAAGGTCAGTAATATTTCACAATAAGCTACTGGACAGCTTGACTCGCCTCTCAGTCCAGCTTCATGTATTTTGCCACGTGTCTTCATCAGGCCTGACCATGCCATGGGCCCCGATGGTGGAATGGTGCCTCCTGGAAATCAGAACAACATGATGCCTTCCAACAGCGATCCAAACATGTACCCAGGAAATAGATACCCATCACATCAGAGGTAAGGACGAGTCGGGTTTTTTCCCTTTTGTGGGTGAATAAGTGCAAGTGTATGTCCAGACTTGATGGCTGAGTGGTGCGTGTTCTTTCTGTAGGCACGGCCATGACAGTTATGGACAGCAGTATCCTCAAGGCATGCCGTACAGTGCACATGGAATGTACCCACAGCCACAGGTCAGTCTGCAGGTGCAGCGCTCGTGCTCAGACAAGTTCATGTGGAATTGTTCACTTTATGTTGAGAGACATTATATTTTCTGAATATTGTAGTTTCATTTAGCTTCAAATACAATTAGCTCATGGCTACATACGTTAGTATAACAAATGATAATAAAACAACACTAAATTGCTGTCTGATGTGGTAACGCAAATTCAGCATGTGGTTTTTGTAAGGAATAGCGTGGAGTCATAGGGTAAGTTTTGATATTCGTCTAGAACATTTGAGAGAACTGACAGTAGACAAATCACAGAATATAAATTAGATAGAGACCGGGACTAAAGTCATCGTGATTTGCGCTCGTTGTTACAAACTGGGACGTTTGGGTCACCGTACCCTACAGATCCGGAACAGTAAGGGAGAGAATGACGCTTAGCAAAGAAAAGTTGCGTCCTGCTGCCCTGAGCAAAAAATTTTTTAAAAATCCCATTTTTCACGGATCAATCCGGATCGGTGATCCGGATCAGCACCACAAGTCATAGCAACATAATTCAGCCTGGAGGTATTCTTCATGTGAAATTTGATGGTGATTGGTTGAAAACTGAGGGAGAAATAGAGTCCTAAAAATGTTAGGAGAATAATAAGTAGAATAAGAATAAAGAGCTAGATAGACTGTGACCTAAATTCAGTGATTTGCACTAGTGCTTACAAACCGGGACGTCTGGTCACCGTACCCTACAGATCTGGTAAGAGATAGAGTAAGAGATAAGAGATAGAGAATGACGCTTGGCGAGGAAAAAAAAATCCCGTTTTTCATGGATCATTCCGGTTTGGTGATCCAGATCAGCACCAAAAGTCATAGCAACATAATTCAGCCCAGAGGTATTCATGTGAAATTTGGTGACTGGTTGAAAACTGAGGGAGAAATGGCATCCTAAAAATGTTATGAGAGGAGGAGTAATAAAGTAGAAAGATCCTGAGTGAGAGTAATGGTTTGCGGTAGCGCTGCCAGCACAAATTAATGAACAGAAAACTATTTTCCGACTGAGCAAGTTCAACAAAATACTTGATAACTCCATTGTGCTGACTGAGATCATGATGCTCAGACAAGGCAAGTTTCATCTACTCTTCCTGTTCTGGAGCACAATGAAAACTCAAACTATTTTGTGTTTCTTTAGGGCTATAAGAGACCTGGGGAAGGAATGTACGGCCCCCCAGCAAAGCGACACGAGGGCGATTCCTATGGTATGCAGTTCAGTGGCCAGCAGCCGGATATGTACAGCCAGTACGGTGGATACCCGGAGCGCAGACCTATGCAGGGGCAGTTCCCGTACCCATATAACCGTGAACGCATGCAGCATGGGGGACAGGGTCCTCCTCAGCATGGCATGATGGGTGGAGGACAGTCCTCTACTCCCACCGGGGGGCCTCAGGGTAATGTATGGCACCCCAGGAACGATATGGGCTACCCTTATCCTAGCAGACAGGGTCACGGGCCTCCATACCCTTCAATGAGCCGTGCAGATGACCCAGAGGGCAGGGCAAATCAGGACGGCCAGTGGCCGAGTCACCCGGGCCAACGTCAGTCGCCTTATCCTCCCCAGTCGTCTGCTAGCTCCATGCCGCCCATGGCAAACCGTCAGCCTCCGTCCTCTTACCAGTCCCCTCCAGCCATGCCCAACCACATTGCCCGTGCTCCGAGTCCAGCACCATTTCCCAGACCCATGGGAGGTTCCATGTCCCCCAATAAAGCTCATTTGATGCAGTCTATGAAGATGCCAAAACCAGGGGTTCCCGGGTCTATGCCAAGCTCTCAGAGTGGTGGTGTCCCCAGTCAAGGCTTCCCACCCATACACCGAGAGATCAGCTTTCCACTGGATTCTGTTGAGGCTACACAGCCTCGGTTAAAGCCTCGCCGAAGGTTAACCTCCAAAGACATTGGTAAGCGTCCTGCAACATCTTAAAAAATTAAGTAGCTGTCTAGTTCTTTTAGCAGCAGCAGCACTTCCCTTCTACATTACCAAGGGGTAAATTCTGTAATCTTTTAAATGCAAAACAAAGAAAAAGGGTCAAATTTTATGTTAACACTTGGTCAAAATACCCATCATCTTCAGGATCCTATCGTAATTATTAGCTGGGATCAGACCTCTTGGACTGTAGACATATTCTATGTTTTTATTTCTGTTGCCTTGTATAGTACATGTTGAGGTCTACAGGTCAGCCTAGAACTGTCGTTACCTTGCAGGGACACCAGAGGCCTGGCGTGTGATGATGTCTCTCAAGTCTGGTTTGTTAGCAGAGAGCACCTGGGCTTTGGACACTATAAACATTCTACTATATGACGATAATACAGTGTCCTCTTTTACCTTGTCGCAGGTAAGTTGGTGAAGTAGCACAGCCTGGTGCACTTCCACAGTTCATTCAGAATGTAATTAACTGGTTAACATGTGGCATACTTCTGTTTTCCGTTTCTCTAGTTGCCAGGTTTCCTGGAACTTATAGTTGAATATTTCAGAAGATGCTTGATTGAGATCTTTGGAATCCTCGAGGAATATGAAGTGGGTACTGAGGGCCAGAAGACACTTCTTGGCCCCCTCCCAGAGCCAGCAGAAAAAGAGGAATTGAAGCATCAGGTGCAGGACAGTCATTCAAATACTGAGCTGGTGGACAAGAAGCCTGAAGCAGAGTCTCAAATGTGTCCCCCAAGCAGCACATCTGGAACAGAACCCCTGGAGAAGAAGCCAGCAGAGACAGCTGAGCAGGAGAAGGATGGACAGAACGAAGCAGATAAAGAAGAAGATTGTCCTTCCACAGAACACAGGCCCAAGCAAGCGAGCAAGTATGACCGATTGCCTGTAAAGGTGGAGGAGAGGGCGGCAATTGCAGACTTGGTGGAAGACCGATCAGAACAGCTGGGCTTGTCTGGAGAGTTCACCAGCGGCCTGCTGCACTGGAAGGCTGGCGGAGGAGACTCCACCGCCCACATCCAGACCCACTTTGATAGAAAATATGAGGAAACAAGAACTAAACCAGCACTGACTATGGGCCTTGAGGAGGTGAAAGAACAAGACACTGCAGATCCCAGTCCAGACAAACAAAACCAAGAGGTCACAGATAAGAGTCCGACAGCCACTGCAGAGGATACAGGATCTCTACCCGAAAGTGAGCCGCAGCAGTCCACCTCGCAAAGCCAAAACAACCACCGCGGTATCGCCCTGCTGGAAGATGAACCACGTTGCTGGGACGAGGCACCGCTGTCCACAGCCGAGGACTGGCAGGACGAGCTGGCTAAACGCTGCGTGTGCATCTCCAACATAGTCCGTGGACTCTCCTTTGTGCCAGGTAATGATGCGGACATGGCACGGCATCCAGGTCTAGTACTTGTACTGGGCAGGCTGGTGCTCTTGCACCATGAGCACCCAAAGAGGAAGCGGACACCCCCGACCTACCAGCGTGAAGAGGAGCGAAGTCTGGCTTGTAGCAAGGATGAGTGGTGGTGGGACTGCCTTGGTGCCTTGCATGAGAACACCTTGGTGACCTTGGCCAACATTTCAGGGCAGCTTGATCTGTCGGTCTACCCTGAGAGCATCTGCTTACCCATACTGGACGGGCTTTTGCACTGGATGATTTGTCCATCAGCCGAGGCCCAGGACCCTTTCTGCACGGCGAGTGGTTTCTCTTCTCTCACGCCGCAGAGGCTGGTGCTGGAGTGCTTGTGCAAGCTGAGCATCCAGGACTGTAACGTGGACCTGCTGTTAGCGACACCACCGTTCAGTCGTCAGGAACGCCTCTTTGCGACGTTGGTGCGTCACGTGGGCGAGCGGAAAAGCCAGGTTTGCCGGGAGATGGCCGTGGCCGTCCTCGCCAACTTGGCACAGGGCGATCCTACGGCAGCCCGGGCCATTGCACTTCAGAAGGGCAGCGTCGGGACCCTGATAAGCTTTTTAGAGGACAGTCTCGCCATGGCACAGTATCAGCAAAGCCCTCATAGCCTGCTACATGCGGGACATCCGACCCACCCGGAGCCACCGAGCATCAACATGATGTGCCGGGCTGCTAAAGCTTTAATGGCGATCGCTCAGGTTGAGGAGAACCGGCCCGAGTTCGTGTTGTACGAGAGCCGCCTGCTGGACATCACGCTGTCGTCTGTGCTGAACTCTGGTGTGGCAGCCATTTTGTGCGAGGTGCTGTTTAAGCTGGGACGCTCGTGACACGAGCGGTAGCCTGGCAGTGCTGAAAATCCGTGGGACAAGCCACACAGATTGAGATTGTTGGTGTTATATTTTTATTTAAATAAAAAAAAAAGGCAAAAAATGTTTTTACTTACAGTTATATAGAGAATTATATATAGCTCCTCTACCCCTCTTTTTGCTGTTTTCATTTTGGATTTTTAAAATGATTTTAATACAAATATTTAATATCTCATGGTCTTGTTTTTTATTCTTTTTTTTATGCTTTGTGTTCCTTTTTTTTTAAGTTCCGTTTTAACCAAAGTTGGCATCTGATAGTTTGTTTTTCAATTTTTTCTTTTTGCGCTTAAGGTTTTTTTCCCTTTCTCCACTGTTTTTGGCCGTTTCTGGTGGGAATTTGTTTATTTGGGGATGCACATTTATTTAAATTGTGAGATGTGTTGTAGATAGAACTTCTCTTGCAATGTGTTAAAGACAAAAAAAAAAAAAAAACAACAACACTGATTTACTCAAGATATACATGTATCCAGCTCTAAAAAGCATTGTGCAATAGGGTGTAGATGGCTTGGTGGAGGGGAGATTACCAAATGTGAATGACTCTTTACCACAGGCAATATTCGAATCTGATAACCAGTATTGCACTGCGTAACCACACCAGTATGTGAGGGTAAAGTAAGAGCTGGTTTTTAAACTTACTCGCTTCCACCAGTATGACCATGAAACCGCAGGATCACCAGTCTGAAAACGGAACTCTAAAGCGCTTCAGTTACCACTTCTCTTCATTCAACTTCTGGGCTGATGTGTGTATATATGAGCTGTATATTAAACAGGCCCTGTTCACTTTTTATTTCTCCAAGAGATGTGGTATTATACAAAGTGACGGTAGTCGATGCTAATTATTAACAGTTTGAAAATGAAATTTTCATCGCCATCTTCTGTTGAGGGTAGCCTGCTGCGGTGTGGGACGTTCCTGCGTGGACCGTACCACCCACGAGTCTGTAAAATGGATAGGAACTGGTCCCTCCAATGGCCTTGGACACCTGGTTTAAAGAGAACAGACGCAGGCTCATCAAAAGGTCAGTTGGTGTAACTGTAATCCAGCAAAATTTGAAGTTATCCCAAAAGTGACTTGAGCAACAATTCCAATGAAAATGTACAACTCTGTGAACTTTTTTCATGCCATATGATTTGATGAACATTGTTTATTAGTATAAAGTCTTTATACTACATGTTCCACATGTTAAAGTAAATGTACATGAAATCTGGTTGAGCACTGTGAAGGTTGTTTTTGGCTGCTTTGTGTTTTTCACTTTGAAGCGAAATAATTAATTTACAACACTCATCGTAATGCTGATTCTACACGTCTCATCTCCGCAACCGGGTTTACGACGGACAGCACGGTGGTATCTTAACGCCAGAGGTATAAAAGCTCGTAGGTGCTCGAGTCATGCACATGTTGAATCATGCACTGACTCAGTTCTTGAATGCATTCAAAAATTATATAAGCTGAATCAGCTGTGCTGGAAAGAAATCGGCTGAATGCCCGGAATTTTGCCAAACGAATTAATCATGGAATAACAGCACAATATTTCTAAATTTATATTGGCAGTAAATTGGGGTGCTCAGATGTAGCTATGCTTCACCAGCTGGCTGCTCCGACGTCAGTATTTCAGACTGTTTTAATGACTTTATGCTAATTACATTTGTGGACGCGATCACATGCTGCATTTCTGGAGCAGCAGCTGAACACTGCTTCCTTTTCCACAAATAGCCTGATTTAATCTGCCAGTAAATGGTTTTGTATAAGAGCAGCTTACCAAGTCCATGTTGCTTGTCCCTTTGAGGCTGCTTTTATTAAAACTTGCCTACTACCTGTTTGAATTTACATTGAGCGTATTTAGCGCATGCTGATCCTGAGGAACTTAATGAAAGTAAAGCGGTGCTCGTTTAGAAGATTTATTAGACAGACAGACAGACATTCATAGTTGACCAGTTCTTCTTTCTTGCGCTGTGGGCTTTCCTGGAAACTTCAGAAGACCACAAGGTTCTCTCGCTGAGGACAGATCTGAGATCAGTCTGTTCAGTTGGGATTTCTGTTTTTCCTATTTTTAAACCTTTGATGGATATTAAATATAAAAACACTCGGGGTTGGTTTCCTACAGACACAAGAACTTATGAAGAACCGGTTCATTGTTGAGAAAATGACTGACTCGTGGCAGCAGTTACCCAGCTGTTAGTGACCGGTTCAATGCTGCAAACACGCAGTTGGATTTTGATTCACACTGGTGCTGCATTTTAGCACCAACACAGACTACATGCAGTCCAAAAGTTTGTGGACACCTGACCACCACACCCATGTGTTTTCTTTCCACCTTAAAATTAGAAGCACACTTATTTATTAGAGAAACACTTTTGGGACCAGCAGGAATGGCTAAAGTTCCCTTAAGCAAGGCACCAAACCCCTGCCTGCTCTGAGCATGTTGTATGTCACTCTGGACAAATGCCTAAGGGGCCCGAGCCTGTTCCAGCATCATAATGAGGAGTTTAACAGAAGGGTGGAGTAAAAGAACTCATGTCCTGTACCTCCTTAACCTCAAACCCCCCGAACACCTTTAGGATGAACTTGATCACTGATTGCACCTGAACCCACATCCTCCCAGCCACCATCTAAACTCAAGTGTAAAGCTTCTCCAGAAGAGTGGAGCTCATTACAGCAGCAAAGGCGGAATAAATGGGTGTGTTAGTCAGGTGTCCACAAACTCTCATACAGCAGATTTTGCTTTTTCCACATCCAGGCCAAACCCCAGCAGTTGACGGGTCCTGTTTTACACGAGATAAATCCAGCAGCTTTAAACTTGTGGAGACTTAATTTCACCCACACGATCGATCCTTGCGTTTTTTTTGTTAAAACGTCTGAAGCCAATTTAAACTGTCTAACACACACAGCTCTTCCACAAACCAAGGCAGTTTAACAAAATGCCCTTTGAACCAAGAGCTTCATCAAACATCCAATCATTCTGCGTCTTGAAAAAGGTGTGCGCGTGCGTGTGTGTACACTCAAACACAGTACTAAAGCCAGTAAGAGTTGGTCTTTTCTTCAACACTATGGATGTGAATTCCCTCCTTAAACAGTCCTTGGGTTCGAAATGGAAGGAAACTGGATTCACATCTGGCCTGGGAGTCACACGCTGTGTATCCAGACGTATAAAACTCTTTGCCACATCAGTGATCATTTGGACTGAAACAGCGAGTCCCACTCAGAAGCCGCTGCTGCGTTTGTCTGAACATCTTCATTCTTCGGGATGGCAGGAAAGATGGACTGCATTTTCTGTCGAAATTCCACCAACTGCAAGAGAAGCACCGAGCCGTGATTTAAACATTTGGCATTGATGAGGAAAAACGAGGTCAGTCAATCACCACACACACACACTTACGCTGTGGACACCCAGAGCTTTCCACACGGTGAAGGTGAGAAGGCCGACTCCACACCAGGCGTACAGGGAACCCCACCCGAGTGCACGCAGGGCTAACGACGCTCCGCTCTCGGGCACCGCTGCTGTGCTCGCTACACCCTAAAACACACCAATACAGCTGCAGATCAGTGTTTAACCTCAGCCTGGAGACCTCAAAAGGTGCAGTTAGAACTTTGGTAGCTGCATCTTCATTTTCTGAAAACCATTAACACATCTGCAAAAGAAATTTTAAAAAAAGGTATTGACCAACTAAAACATGCAGGTACGGAGAATATGAAGGACAATGTTTTTCAAAAGTCCTCTAACCAGCGGTGGCCATTTCGTTGGGATGTATGCTGCGTTCGCATAAATGTTTCAGCTTCTGATCAAAGAAATCACACCTCAGTTCCTACTCAAAGTCAGGAAGATCTCCTCTGTGCTGAATTCAGTAAACAGGAGCACATTTACATAACTTCTGTATACACAAGTATTTACTTTAGATCAAACATACACACATTCACTTTTTCCCACAGTGCATTCATGATTACATTTATTTAAAAGATATTCTAATACTAAAGCATTTGTGAGTGAGGCACAATTTGATCCAAACACATAGCTGAGGGACTTCAGGGCTTTTTTTTTAATAAGTACGTGTGTGTCCAAACTTTTGACTGGTACTGTATGAATGACACCCTTAAGCGTGTGGGGGGGGGGGGGTAACTGCCATTCAGATTTTAAGTGTAGATCATAAAAATTTTCCCGACACCCAATTTTTTGTTTAGTGACAAAGCTACTGAATTTCAAAAAAAAAAAAAAAAAAAAATCCTCTCACACACAAATATTTTTCCACATGTCACAAAATTATCTGCGATTTTTTTTTTCCTGCTTCCCCATGACCCAATACAAGATACTACATCATGCATCATGTGGTGGGCTTTCCCCGTTCACGCAAGGCATTGTGGGATACAAATTTGAAACAGGAGAGAAAAATGGAGGACGTGAG
>JAOPUC010000022.1:77971270-77982645 GCA_027564185.1 Cephalocassis borneensis | reverse complement strand
AGCTGGGATAGGCTCCAGCTCGCCTGCGACCCTGTAGGACAGGATAAAGCGGCTAGAGATAATGAGATGAGATGAGAAAAAAAGAACCCTGAAGTCCTGTATTAAGCACAGATTTAGTCAGAACAACAAATTTAAGAAGCCTGTTGAAGTAAATGTTAAACCTGGACATCCTGGGAAAGTGTTCAAGTGCAAAACTGTAGGTAGCACACATTTATACCGGAACTGTAAATGGATTTACATCATCCTACATTTCAGCACTTAATTTTTTAAACTGTCTGTAAGACAAAGACTCCAGTCATTCCCTTCAGCATATGTAAAAATTTTCTGTAAATGATTTCTCCTGCCAAGAACCAGTATGTTAAGTTTGTGCTTCATCATGAGTAACTTATGATGTCATTTTTTGTGCAGTTTTTTTTTTCTTCTCTTACTTAGTTTTAAGAGTATGTCATTTCCTATTTGCCTCAGATTCACCGTAAGTTTTTCCCAAACTCTCATTTTGCCTAACTGCGTCCAGGCCTTCAAGATGTTTACTCCTCAGCCTGTCTTTTTATCCTTTCACAAGACGTGCAGTGTGAGATATGATCGGCTTCTCTCAGAGGTGAAACCATTCAGCTTAACGACTAGAAAAATACACGAGAAGCAGAAAGGTGTTTAAGCCTGTGTGTATCCACTATATCAACAGCTACTTCAGGAGGTTTGTGGTAAGTCATTCACACATAGCGCTCTGTGTGTCAAAGGAAAGGAAGCGAGGTGATTTTAAAATGACCCCAAAGGATGTGTTCAAAAGCTGCGGCAGTTCCTCGGGGATAAAGTTATGGAGGAACATGTTTGATAAACAAACAAACCATGTAATTGACATTAGCGCCATTCTTATTGCTATTTAAAAAAAAAGAAAAAAAGACTCGTATGAGAAAGCGGACTGCATGCGTACTGTAGTCAAGATTTCCATCAGTAATCCACTTTCACTGTGTCTGTTTATATATCAAGAATTGTTATTTTTCTAACTGCACAGTGTAAGTAAACCATTACGTGGATTGTTGGTATAAGTTAGGATATCAAGCCTAGTTAAAATGATTGCTTCTACACTGGTTAATTATTTTAAATGCCCCGTAAAAGCGTCCTTTTAAGAACGGATCAATGTTTTGGACACTTGTGAAACCACCCAGGCTCACAGACGAATCTTTGTCTGTCCTCAGTGCTTTCCTAAGAGCAGTTAATTTGGTCCAAAGCCCTTCTAAACTGTTTATGTTCACACTGGAGGGGACAATGTGTCAGCGTGGCCCTCTGACCTCCCACTTCCTAACACACATTACCCTGTGAGAACAAGCATGCTGGACTCGCAATTAGTCCGCAGGTCAACGCTTGAAGCAGGCCAGGATTTCTCTTCACAAATGTATGATTTCTAAACATCCTGTTAACAAACCGATCGTGGTGATAGCAACGGACAGGACAGCAAGCATACACAATTCCTCTTAACAGAGTGTTGGCGTAAAGCATGGGATTAGGAAAGGGAAGAGCAGAGTGGGATTTAATGTCATTCTAAAAATGTTTACGAATCAGCGACTGAAATAAACACCAAAGCTGAAATCGTAAAAATATCCCACTATTTTCTAAACTAAGTCGCATTACCGTCCTTCTTCCTTCTTCAGCCTGAAGAGGAAAAGGAAATACTGTAGTACACCACACGACAGGACTACGCAGAGGAAAAGGACCAGATTAGATCTCTAGGAAATGCGGTGTAAATGCTTTACAGTTTTGTTCTTCGTGCCAGTTGTACTCTCGGTATTCTGTCAACCCTCTGATCTCTCTGTCCAATCCGTGTCGGGAACGTCTGAAATACATCTGTGAAAACATATCACAGCCAATCACAGAGAGGTCATCTCTCATGAAAAGACTATAAAACTCATGTTTTCGCAACCTGTAACACATTTGAGATATTGGGGTCAAAGTGGCTGTTTTCAAATGCAGATTGTCCTGAGATCTGGAAACTATTTGCACTTAATAAAGCATGAAAAGCACCTGCATTGTGGTTTTTTTTAAATGGAAAAAAAAAGTGCATTTTAATCAAAGACATAAGGCAAGAGAGGAGTGCTATATCTTGAGTACGGCCTTTGATTTAGACTTAAGCTGTGGGTGGGTGAATGATGGAGCTTGCAAACCAAAATTGCATGTTGAAAGACACACACGCATGCACACGTTTGTCTTACTATCGCTGTGAGGACCTTCCATTGGCATAATTATTAATGCAGCTAATGCTGTGCCAACACAGAAACCTGACCCCAGTGTTAACCTCACTAACCAAAAGGAAATCTTTTGGCTCTTTTAGTTCCTTTTTTCTTTAAATTAAAAACAGCATTTTTAAAAAGTTTTTTTTTTGTAATAACTTAAAACACACACCAAAAAAAAAAACCAAAAACAAAAAACATTTTTTCTCATGGGGATCAGCCAAAAGTCGTCCCCCCCCCCCCCCCATACACACATGCTATGAAACAAGCATGTGAGATTTATCTGGATATTCTGTTACTTGAAGACCTTGCTGTGCTGGATTTGATCTTGAAATCAAACACACAAGCATATACACTTTAAATTTAATCATAGGGCCCATACTCTGACTTTGAAACGGCTTCAAATGAAACTGTCTTCAAATCCTTCTAGACATATACAAAATAATGGAAACACCAGGCAATATATCAGGATTAAAGAGCCGGACTGCCTTTGGTCTTCAGAGAAGCTTCGGTTCTGCTTTAAACATGGGTATTTTGAACAACTGCTAGCATATTCTGAACAGTTCATCAAATGAATAGACATGGGATCATGTTTGCAGCTTAAGGCGCAATGGCAGTGGATAGAAATGCTGCCTCACAGCTCCAGAATTGATCCTGAGCACAAGTTACTGTGATGGATTGGCATCATATTCATGATTTATTCCTGCCTCATACTCAGTGTTCTGACTAGAATAAAGCAATTACTGAGGCTGAATGAATGAATGAATGAATGAATATATATTTGAGTCTCTCCTGATGTTCTACCTACTTGTTCAATACCTTCCAGAACTACAAGATCATCAGCCAACACTAAGGCCATCAGCTACCGCCCCGACAGATGTCAAACAGTCACCCATCAGCGATCCTTCTTTCTACGAACTTCTCGGTTGTGGAACATTCTACCTGAACACTTGAGATATACTGATGTTACGTTAAGAAGTTTTAAATCGTTGCTATTAAGCTATTATAGAAATGCACTGTTACAGTGCTACGATGCAGATGATCCTAGATCGTACAAATCCATCTGCATAAAATGCAATAAACCTCGTCTCCTATTAGGAGAACTATCATGCTGCTTTTAAGTTATATATTTATTGTCCATATTAAATTTTTAAATAGCCTAGTTTTTAGTTATTTTATTTTCATGGTCGGGCCCACAGTAATTGGCCTACTGACTATTGTGGCTATTATGCCTAATTGTTTAGTATATAGCTTAAGTTTAAACTATGTTTGGTTTTGTATATTCATAACTCATTTTTGGTTAGTAAATTATTCTAATTTCAGTTTTTTATTTTCATAGTCAGGCCCACAGTAATTGGTCTAGGACTGTTGTGGTTACCCTGCCTCACTTTTTGTAATAGTTTTTATACTATAGATTTTAGACCTTAATTTGCTTTGTTTGTACTAATATTTCTGAGGCGAAGCTAAATAAATAAATAAATAAATAAATGAAATAAGATTATTACACGTCACACTATATGAGAAGAACCCAATGGCCAAATTCTTTAATAGACTGCACGAACATGATCTCCATTTCAAATTATACAATAACCTCCAACAATCTTCTAACAGTAGAGCTGTAATGAACGAAAATGATCATGTCATGTTTACGTTAACAATCAGCGTGAACCAGAAATCAGCTCAAACGTTCGAAAGTGAGTTTGAAGGAACACAGATACTCTGTTCTGTCCATAAGATGTTTCGTTTACATTTCATCATTGTCGTATATGCACAGCAGCCTCATACTTTTCACAATCTCAACTCACAACCAATAAAATCATTTTAACATGTGTGAGGGTTTTTTTTTTTTTATACAGTGCAAAGGCAAGGTACATACACTACAGATTTACTAATGTGTAATCTGAAGAAGGCTGAGAGAAATGCATGCAAAGGTGTGTGTGTGTGTGTGTGTGTGTGTGTGTGTGTGTGTGTGTGTGTGTTTTAAACTCCTCCTGAGGACCAAATGACCCTCGGTTTCGGCCTCATTGGACCAACATTTAACCCATAAAGAAAGGGTTTGTTTGTTTGTTTGTTTGTTTGTTTGTTTGTTTGTTTGTTTGTTACATGCAACATTTATGTGAAAAATATATTAATAAAATGTAAATTTTTGAGTACTGAGCTTAAATTTAAATTGAAGGCTGGAGCCAGGCTAGGTGTAGACGACCTAACTCCGTGGAAATCCCCATCAAATACAGTCATGCAGTCATCTTAGATTCTGTGTTGAGAGGTGTGTGTGTGTGTGTGTGTGTGTGTGTGTGTGTGTGTGTGTGTGTGTGTGTTGTACAGTATGCTAGCCACTGCTGTGCTCATGGTGATCATGTTTAACATGTTGTCCTGCAGCTCTGCTTTCTCTTGCATTCCACTAAACAACAACAACAACAACAACAACAAAAAAAGCCCTTATAAATAATACCTTCCTATTTCTTCGAGCCGTTTTATTTTAATGAGCTTCCCTAACCTTTTTTTTTCTCATAATACATTTAATCCTACAACAAGTAAGATAAGGTTCAGGATTTTTTTTTTTTTAAGAAAATTGGTTTCAGCTGGCAAAGTGCTTCGGGCTGCAAAGAGATGTTTTATGACAAACAAGAAAGAACTAAAGAAAGTATGAAAGAATGCAAGAAAGAAAGAGAAGAAGAGTGAGGGTGTTTCTTAGCATGCATTCTTATTTGTTTCGCACACTTGTTGATGTCATCTTCCACTGACCAAGTTCCATTCCAACACTGAAAAAAAAAAAGTTTTTAAAAAATAATAAACACCTGGAAATGTTTTTGATCTTATCTAAATATGGAGGCTACGTCAAGTGGTGACTTGCTAATGAGACCTAATTGAAACAACAACCCAACACTGGCAACGACTTCTGTAGCAAAGTGTACGCTTTCATTTCCTTTCCCAAAACCAATTATTAAAACCTGATACCAAAAAAATAACCTGATCTCTAAGAAAGAAAGAAAGAAAGAAAGAAAGAAAAGTCATATGAATTCAGACAAGCAACAATGATGTGGTTGGATTCCATTCAGTTTTGTACTAATAAAGTCGCACTAATAAAGCAGTGACACAAACACTAACCCCAACTTTAAACTTTCGTAACGTTTCAAATATTCAGTTAAATTTCTAAATGTGAGCCTGTGCTGGGAAAAAGTACCAGTCAAAAGTTTGGACGCCTTCGAATTTGATGTTTTTTTCTTGATTTTTTTATTAATTAAAAGTCACTTCACATCTTAAAGTAATGATGGATGTCGTTTCTCTTTACTTAATTGTTTGGTTCTTGACATAATATGGATTACTACAGTTGTGGTGTTGAATAGGGATATTTACTGTATTTTTATTATTTACTCTTTGATCTCAAACGCATTACAAAGGCAAGAATCTCGTCCACTAATTAACTTTTGACGAGGCACACCTGTTAATTGAATACCTGTTCATTTACCCCCAGCAGCGCCTACCGTAATATGGATGTCCGACTGAGCTGATTAGATCACTTAGCTCGCTAGCAGTGTCCTCCGTTGTAAACTTTATGCTAACTGTAAGCTTCTAGTCCTGAAAATGACTTGGAAGTTTGTGTTATACTCTTACACGCTTGTCCATTTTTCTGTCTCTGCATGTTCATTCGCAGGATGCTTTCACACTGCGTGTTTTTATCTCAACAATCTGTGCACTGTTGGCATGTAATGCTATATTTTTAGCAGTCATCAAAAAAAAAAAGTTAGATGGAATGTGGTGTCTTTTAATTACACACACACACACACACACACAAAAAGATACCATTAGCATTTTTTGGTCACAGCAGAGCTTCCAAAGTAAAAAAAAAAGTCAACTTTTCAAAAAAGTACTGAGTGACATTACAGTAATGGCATTTAGCAGATACTGTTATCCACAGCAACATACAACAGACCCAGAGCAGCCTGGGGAGCAGTTGGGGTTCAGGCGCCTTGTTCAAGGGCACTTCGACACTCCTGCTGGTCCAGGAATCAAATCAGCGACCTTCTATTCCCAAAGCTGCTTCTCTAACCATTAGGTCGTGACATCAAGAGCATTTTACCACCTGACCAATCAGGTTGCAATTTGAGAGGCAAGTTAGAAATACAAATCATGGGAGACAACGTGCCGGAGAAAAAGTCATGTAAGTTAGCACATATAAGGAGATTTATGACATGATAATATTGCCAGTAACCGCCAATAGTCCAATTTTACAACGTAACTAAAAATAACAACACGTCTATTTATGGGACTGGTACCGTACATGACGTGAAGTTCCATCGTAACTGTAGGCGCATGCAGTCAGGTCACACAATCACTCATTTAGATTGACTCATTTCACAGACACTTTTATCCAAAGCAACATTCAACCCGGGATTCAAACTCACAAACAATCAGGACTCCAGAGACATATAGAACGGCCCCAAAAAGTACCGCTTCTCTTGATTTTCTGCGTCTAAAGCCACAATGAAGCCAAACAAAACAAGCCTCACTACAGTTCAACCAATTTCGTGTCTTATTTTTTCATAGTTATTATTTATAAATCTAATCTCGATGGAGAGTTAATTAGGAGATAGTTATCTGATATTGGCGAGGACTGATGAGATTTGATAGTTACAGCGTGTGCCTCGGTAACTCTGAAAGCATCCGACAAGGTAAACTGACAAGAGCATTCTTCCTAGAAATGCAGTTTTGGCCTTCAGAAAGCATCTTTTTGAGAGAGAAGGAAAAATAGTAGAATTCTGAAAAACTCGTCTGACAGCTGACATGTAATCATGTTTTAATCCCTCCTGGTACCAAAGCGAAAGGAAAGAAATCTCTGAAGGAAGGTGTATATAAACAGGTGAGGAGTGTCCGCATGTTTGTGTGGGTGTGTATGTGCATGAGTGTAATTAAGGTTGGGCTTTTCAAGTGTGAAAACACAGACGCACTGCCAAAATGTAACACACCCCAACTCTGATCACTTGTTTTTTGTAAAGCTCCGCCTCTCCATACACCTACACATGGATATATGTGTGAACATATAGATCTTGTGAGTACAGTCCTGCCCAAGCCCCCCCCATACCTGTCGGTACACTCTCTTGCTTGGGGCAGATTCCTCTGGCAGGCGTTAGACGCTTTTCTTCCTCTTCTTCCTCACCCGGTGTGACCTGGATGCCGATCTCCACAGGGCGGGGTCTCCTGGCGAGTTCTACTCTCAGAGGACGTGGTGATGATGACGTGGCACCACCTTCGCCAGGTTTCTCGTAGCAGGCTCCGGTCCCGCGGCACAGCCTCCGCTTGTGCTCGATGAAGGCCAAGATGTCTCCCAGAGGGAAGTTGGTCTGACACTGGCCGCAGGTCAGCAAGTCTCTCTCTCCAGCATTGCCCATTGGACTGGGAGGGCACACCCCTGGTGAACGAAGCTCCACCCCCATTTCATGGTTGGCCTCGGCTGTTGTTGAGGGGAAAGAGAAGGGACGAGACAGCGTTTTAATAAAAACATAAAATTTTCAGCTTATTATTAAGACGTTTAGGGAAAGCTTTGGTGAAATATGATTTGAGACGACTGTATCTCATCCAAAATCTTGCAAAAATACACAAAAACCTTTTTTTAATACTCGCTTTTACAGTTTTATAAAATAGCAGGAAAAAAGTGAGTTTTAGATTTAATAATCATTTAAATGACTTCCGGCTTTCTAATACACTTCTACCTACTGTGTACATCATAGGAAATGAAATCCAAGATGCCTTCCTCCATAATCATAAGCATTTTCTTATTGCTTATAGATTTATAAGTCACACTGTGTCCTAAACCTAATCACTGAAGAGCTGGATGTATTTCTAGGCAGATGGAGACAGAAACGATTTTAAGTGAGATGGATTTTATTTGTGGTGAGCTGCATGATCCTCATAGCTGCAATGCACGAGCTTGATGCTAACTAATACCATCTCCTCCGCTTCAGAGCACAAACTTGGCCTCGAGGTGACCGCAGTTCATGATCCTGATAGTGTACACTTGTTATAACGCACAAGTAGTGTCTTGCAGTTACAAAATGACTTTCTCTTCCTTCACACCACAAAAAGCAGAACACCTGTGAACTACAAACTGAGATCAGACAAGGGGTGTGTGTGTGTGTGTGTGTGTGTGTGTGTGTGTGTGTGTGTGTGTGTGAGACAGACGTGCAATAGCACAATCCTGCAGTGCTATCTCTATTTCCGGTCTACTTCTCTGCACGCTGGACCGGATGCTGGAGACGTGCACATGCACTGTACAGGTAGAAGCTGAGGAGCGCTTGCTGAAGCCGCAAACAGGGCACGAGCGCTGCAGGCTGCTTCGCAGGTGCACTTTGGGAAAAGATCGGTTAAGGATACTTGACAAACAACCACCTCCTGTGTGAATATTTGTGCTCTGTCACGCTAGTACTTACTCCTCTGTGCCTGCTTTTATTGCAACCACGAATACAGCTCTTGTACTGTTTGCTTTCTTTTTAATCAATAATCCATATTACATACATTATATAGGTTTAGTTTATAGTCTGAGTAAATTACAGACAGTTGAGAGAAGTCCTAAAGTGTACAAAATTCATATTGTGAATATTTTTCCTCTCCATATCTCACCATCCTTGTAATACCAATAACCCTATGAACAGCTCTGAGATCTTATAACTTGTAATATCATATCCATAGATATACTGTGGATCTATGAATGTTATGGTACTCTAAAGCCACTCCTCGTGTCTATCAACCCCTCCATGTTGTCACCAAGCGAAGGTTGCTGCGAGATGGCAGCCTGAACGTTAACAGCGAAGCGATTCTGAAGCCGTGTCGCCGACACACACCTGGCCATCTGTACTCGGCTCTCAGTGTGAGATGAAAAAGGCATCAGCCTGTTTGTTCACACACGGTTGAGTAAGATCGCCGGAGGAGGAACATAAATGTCATGGAGTTGGCAAAGATCCCAGCACTACAGGAATGGTGGACAGGAGCTCGTTCAGTAGCACCCTCGCCCCCAAGAAAAAACGCCCAGCACTGCTATGGGGCATGGCGCAAAAAAATTGCAGGTGGGTCTGCAAACCAGACAGACACACAAAGTCAAATGATAAAAAATAAATAAATAAATAAAGTAATAATAACAATAATTACATTATAATTCTTAATTAACTGTTTTTAAATTATCACAGTTATCAATTATCCTAATAAAAGGAAATTCACAAAATTGTTAAATTGTTTTTTTTTAAAAACCTCCAAACACATTGTCAGTTTTGTTGTTGTTGCTTTAGTTTTGTTTTTTTGGTTTTGGGGGTTTTTGTTTTTTTGGTTTGTTTAAAGTGATTAGTCAATATTATTTTTTTTTTTAAGTGAAACTGTGTTCAGTAAAATACTCGAGTCCAAACCTAACGCTTGTGTTTTGTCAAAACCTGTTCGTGTAACAAAAGTCTATCAGACACACAAACACGACGTGAGCAGGAATGAATGAATTAATGAACAAATAAATAAATAAATAAATAAATAGAAACCGTTTAACCATCAAACAATCAGCAAATCTCGGCAGCTGCATTTAGAGACAATCGCATGTTCCCGGTATGGCTGTGTGAAATCCCGCAGGCCGGGCAAAAACCTAAACTGTGCACGATGCTCATGTTCTCGAATGACTACATGTTTGATGAAATGTTTTGTGTATCACAACTTTATTGAATTATAGTCAGGATTCAGTGTGGATAACAAACTCTATCTCTCTCTTTTACACACACACACACACACACACACACACACAGCAATTTCATACACATTCCTGAGGGAAAAATTGACAGACAATAAAGTGAATGAATTATATCCAGCTTACGATAAGGGGTTGGAAGTGAATGCGGATTGGGGGATGTGCACACAATAAATACACTTATTATCACACATTATTCCTGAAGGCTACAATCAGATGGAAGGACAAATTCCAAAGAAGTATATTCGCACACTGACACACAAAAGGAACGTCTTAGTGGTAGTGGTGGGGGGTGGGTGGGTCATAATTTTACAAAGCTCCTAAAGACTTACAGCACCCCCTATCAGTCACACTACTGACAATGGACTCTTCATAGCAAGTCACATACACACACACACACACACATAAAACGATCGATGCTGCTAAACCGAGTAAACGTCACAGTCCATGTTTTACACACTATGGTGCTGAAGGCTAACATGGCTGTGAACATGAAGTCCTGCTTTATGTCCATTCCTTAGCCGAAAACTGCCCAAGAGAATCTGTGGACATGTGACCGACGTGCGGATAACAGCCCTCATGTCCACATGCATGCTTGAGACTTATCAGAAAAAGAAAAAGAAGTAGACTTCCTGGTCACTCTTTTACAGTGCGTACAGTCAAAACGTCATGTGTGTGTGTGTGTGTGTCCACAGGCCATGGCACAAAATCATTTTGAAACCGCGTGCATGCTGTTGCACGACATGCACAGTAAAACGAACCACAGGACTGTGATGGACATCCCCCTCCTACACATAAATATAGACAAGGTTCATGCATTGACTCATGCTTTTTTAAGGCAAAATTACACAGAAGAGCACTACTACACACACACACACACACACACACACACACACACACACACACACACACGTTTGTCTCACTATTCCTATGAGGACCTTCCACTGACAAATATTATTGCAGTTAATTAATGATGTACCTGCACCTCAACCCATCCCTAACCTTAACCTCAGCAATGAAAACATTTTTTTTTTTTAAACACAACAGCAATTTCCTTTTGGGGACCATCCAAATGTCCCCACAATGACAAAACTGTGATTTTACTATCCTTGTGGGGACATTTGGGCCCCAGTAGTGTATAAAAACACACGCTCACCTGCACACACACACACACACACACACACTTGTCTCACAGTTCTTGTCACTGACATAATTATTAACACTAATAATTAACACGATACCTGCCCATACATCGAACCCTGACCTTAACCTTAACCTCAGGAACAAAAAAAAGAAGCCTTTTGGATTTTATTTCAGTAAATTAAAATAAAAGCTGCAGTTCATGCTTAAATAAATACAGACAGACAGACAGACAGACAGACAGACAGACAGATAGATAGATAGATAGATAGATAGATAGATAGATAGATAGA
>JAOPUC010000022.1:72420038-72430645 GCA_027564185.1 Cephalocassis borneensis | reverse complement strand
ATAACTGTCATATAACAAAGAATCCTTCTGCCAAGTTTGGTGAAATTCCTCCACAAATTGTGAGAGGAGTTGATTTCAGAAGAACGTACACCCTCGTGAAACTGTCAAAGTTATTTAATCAATCAAGGGTCAAAACTCCGGGAAAATTTTCACAAACGAAATTAAATCGCAACATGCGTATTACCGTCATATAACAAGGCCTTTTGCCAAGCTTTGAGAAATTCGTCCAAAAATCGTGAGAGGAGTTGATGTCAGAAGACGAGCACACCTTCATGAAATTGTCAAAGTACAAGATTGTTAATCAAGGGCTGTAACTCTGGTAAAATGCGATCGAATTGAACAACATTACGATATGCGTACTACTGACATATAACAAAGAATCCTGCCAAGTTTTGTGAAATTCCTCCACAAATTGCGAGAGGAGTTGATTTCAGAAGGTGAGCGCCCTTCCCTGGATGGACATCGCCATGACATAATCCCCCTTCGGGCCTTTCAGCCGGCGGGGGATAACGAAGATAAAGTGTGTGTGAAGAAAGATGTATTTTCAGTCAAAATTTCTCACACTGCTTCTATTGCAGCGCTTAAAACCACGAACCTTGAATACCACGGAATGAGTTTATAATCGTGTTTGACAAGTGATGGAATAAAAGTGTCCCTCGCTAGAAAACTGGAACCCATTGAGGACGTGCTACCTTCCATCTCGCACTTGGGGAGTTGATAAGTAACGTGACGATGTGGTGAGAAAATGATCACAGTGACCAGGAAAACAGTCAACCAGACTGCACCAACAGAATACTGTTCTCATATATCTCTCACTCACACACACACACACACACACACACACACACACACACACACACACCATGGTTGAGTAAATACACTAAAGCCAGAGAGAATGAAATGAATCGTCAGTGACAGCACTTCTTGTGCTGACAGGAGAAACGGGGTTTCACATTTCTGCTACTGGATCTTCCGATATCCTTCATGGACGATGAAAAAAAAAAAAAAGGGATGGAATGATATCTTTGTGGTCTATTTAAAAATAAATAAATAAATGGAATAAAACCTATTAGAAGAGGAAGGAGTACCAATAAATCAGCTATGCAATATAATCATGAGATTTGTACATACAGGATTATTGTATGGATTCAAAGTATCGTCACCAGCCCTGAACTCAGGATTTCGGTCAGCGATCGGAAATCTCTGGAAATCTGCGTACGATGCGTACTTTAGTGAGGCTTTTTTGACAACATAGTGCACTCCTGATACCTGGATCTCGTCTACTCCGAGTGTAAGAGAGGAATTTTAAAAGTGAAAATGCTGAAAGGAAGAATGAAGAGGGCAAAGTATCCAGTCTCGAGATCTGCTCACCTCACCAACATCTGGAAGAGCACAAGGATATATTTTCTGTTTAGCGCAAAACATTTGTGTTTGATTTGAGACGATTCTGCTCTACAAACCTCCAAGTACAAGACAGTCAAGTATACGGTGTTAACACTCGAGTTGGGTTCCAAAACACAAACGCCAAATTTGGAAAAACTGAAACTCCCGCCACCAAACCATCAGCAATTATCATATCTTACTTGTACCATATTCAGTTTTCGCCAAAACACGATATCTGCCACTGATTTACACACTGCATTACGGCCTTCCATTCCAAAACATGACAAGCACCATCACCGATTTTTCTCAAAACCAGACATACATGTTTGGCCAATTAGAGGCCGCCATTGGCGTGAAGTCTAAGATGGCTGCGCCCATGAAGTAGGAAATGGCTTCGACGCTTCTTGCATTTATTAGACAATTTCACGTTGAATTAGGAATAAATTCGATAAAATAATCTAAAAAAATAATCTGTCATGAAAGAACACGGTTAAGTGCGGTTGTTGCTAAAATCCGTGACACAGAACGGAATGGAACGACATATCGCTCAGGCAGCGACCTCCCTGCAATACGAGACAGGACGGACCCATGATATACGGGACGGGACACCTACCTTATGGTCTGTGATGGGATATAATTTATGAATTAATAAATAATTCATTGAAAGTTTGTGTGCTGACTCGTCATTGCTTCTTCTCACGTCCCCGGGTCGAGACATGACAAGAACTCAATGTCCGTGAGCGATATGTCCATGACAATTATTCCGGTCCGTGACGGGACGGGGAGGTGACTGTGAGTGATACGAGTCCCGTCCCGTCCTGCGTCATGGGTTTTAGTAATAGTCACGTTAAACAGAAAGGGATATGTAGCATCTGACTAATTTTGTATAGTACTCAAGTCTCTGACATTTGTGGTCTAGATCTGGCGGAATGAAGAGCAACTTTTTCAAATTTTGGCATTCAGTGTTGTGTGGTGTGGGCCGCGCTGCTGCACTAATTCACCAGCGAGGTACTTAGTAAATTTAAGCTGGTTTGTCGTCATGCTGACCTGTTACGTTGACTGTCTTTTCCTTCAGTGTGTCCATGTTATATTGAGTGTTTAGTGGAGTTCTATTGTGCCATTTCAGTGATGGTTGTACCGCTGACCTGTTACTAGTAATGACACGGACAGTGTAGTTAAGTTAGTTGATTGTCATTATGTTGGCGGCAATATGATCCAGTGTCGGGGGTCTTGAGTAACAGGTAGTCCATTTTTCAGGATACTAAAGCATCCAATTTCAGATATATCCGCCATGAAAGAACACTGTTAAATGCACTTTAAATAGAAAGGGATATGGAGCATTCTGGGAAAAAAATGCCGTGGATATGTAGCGACTTGACAAAAAAAAATAAATCACTTGGTTTGATTAAACGCTGTTAATTAGTTCTGGATTTCATTTTTGAAGTTTATCATAATGAAGGAGTTAGTCAATAAATTTTAAGACCGGATACAGGGCTTTTCCTTTTATCACTTCCGGTAATCAGAAAAAGTGATTTTTTTTTTTTCTCGAAACAATGGAATTGGACAGAGCGTTTTGGAACCAAACTCTTCATATCGTGCATAAAAAGAGTCATTTTGACTGGAATGTCATCTATGTTACTAATTTGCATGCTAGAAAGACCCTGAAAATTCTTCGTGTCCAGGTGACGTCACATTTTCCAAACTGGAGTCCACCATGTTAGACAACAACCACCACTACCAAGCTAGCAATGCTTCACGTGTGAGCTGCTGCAACGCTTCGTGATTTAAAGCTGCACTTTCTGTTGATTAAATTGAGCTTTTGAGCGAACACTCTGCTTCCCATCTTGCAAGGGCAAAACTACACGATTGGGCTGCTGTCCTTCAGGCTGGTCACCGTCCCATAGTGACTTAACGACAAAGCTCGCCATCTTTCCCCATCTTCAGCCAATCATGTGGCCTCGTTGATTGGAAGGCCTGCCAGCTCCTTAACGTTATCGACAAATCTGATCTTTCGTCTGCCACACCAGCCAGTTTACAGCAATCGCTTTCGTACACCAATCGCATTTAATATGTGTTTTGCGATCACACTATGAAATACGCAGGAGTCTTTGCCAGCACCACGACTCAAACGGCGATATCCGGTCTTGCGCTGCTCTACTCAATTCCCAAGATTCGCATCCATAAGTCATCACAAGGAATATTAGCGTTTCCATAAGCCTGATTTTAGTGACAGATTTATCTTTCCATATCTCAGTCATGTCTATCACTGCAGATTTTGCCATGACAATTCTCCTCTTCACTTCCTTCAGATGACCATGATCATTTACAATGAGAGAGCCAAGAAAACTGAAGCTATCGAGTATTTCAACGTTGGTACAGTCAACTGAAATTGTATGATCTTCAACATTTCCTATCATCAGCATTGCCTTAGTTTCGGCCACATTTAGATATAGACCAAGGTCAGCACTAGCATCCTTCACTCGACCAATGAGTTCTTCTAGCTTCTCTTTAGAGTGAGATCATCCACGTAGCGGTTGTTGCACAAGCTTCTCCCGTCAATCAGGTTTGTAGCCACCGAGGGCCTCTCTCATGATATATTCCACTTATATACTGAAGAGAACAGGTGACCGAATACTTCTCGACGAGAAGTTTGGGTTGGGGGAACCTGTCTGTCCTGCCGGATGGTGGGCAAAGCTGTCGGCACTCAGACTGTGGACATTCAGAACTTTAACCACAAAATGGTTATCTCAGAGCAGCTTTCAGCTTTGCAAGGAATACGTTTTTCGGAGATCAATTTGAATAGAATGGACGGAATGGACCGATATGGACGAGCGGTGTGGACGTGCAACGACTGCATCTGGAAAGACCAAACAATTTATATCTTATCGACATTTGGCTCCGTGAGACAGCACCGACCTCGGTTTAGGCCGTTGCTGAGGCAACATTTCCCCCTGAAGGTCACTGCCAGGAGACACTCTCGCATTCTTTCTCTAACTTTCCGCAGCCGCCATTTTTACCCCCAGTGTGACAAGCGGGCGCGTGACCAGCACCTTCATGGCTGCAGGAGCGGACGGCTGCTTGCTTGCGCTGGATTACCCCTCCCCCTGATTCCCCCCCTCAAGTCCCGTGTTTAAAGTGTACTTGTGTTGTTGTGTGCTTATGTGCAAAGGTTTTTTAAATGTTCCCACACTGTACTCCTGACAGGAGCATAGTGGGGGGTGTTCTTTTTTTCCTTATCTCTCCTCATGTTGTGTTTCCTTTTTATCTTCATCCCTGTCTTCCTGTCCTGTCTACCCTATGTCAATTGTATGTTGTATATGTACGGACAGGTTGACGGCTAATTTCGCTGGTACATGTGACTAGTGACAATAAAGGGCATCATCATCATCATCATCACATCCCATTGGATGAGGAATCAGATGTTCTACACACCTAAAATGGTTCTTAATGGTTAGGGTTAGGGTTAGGTTCCAAGAGGAACCAGACTCAAAAGAGAACCCATCCTCATCTGGGTGATAACAGAGAGAATGATTAAAAATAACTTACTTCTATAACTGTGTCCTGGGGAAGTCATGGCCTAATGGTTAGAGAAGAAGCTTTGGCACCAAACGGTCACCAGTTTGATTCCCTGGACCACCAGGAATGACTGAAGTGCCCTTGAGCAAGGCACCTAACCCCTAGGCTGCTCTGGGTATGTAAATGACTGTAATGTAAACATTCTTAGCTTCTCAGTGGGATTGTATTTTGAACTCTATCTGTTATTGGGTTCTACTTGGAACCTTTAAGGATGTATCCATGGAGACAAAGCTGAGAATGGCTTATTTTTTTAATCACTGAACAGTGTTTCTTGAGTTCAGTCATAATCACTGACTGCACCTTTAATGATTCACATAATTGCACCTTTAATCTTAAGAATAAAATGTACAGATTGTTCTTTTTGTTAATGTGTGTATATATTCTAGAGCTGAGTGCTTTGTTAATCATTTCAGGATTTGTTTGTTTGTTTGTGTAGGTACTGCCTGATCTGTATTTGGGCAACTTTAAAGGTAAGAAAGACAGGAATCAAATATGTCACAAAAAGTGGCTGATGAGCGATGGGTTACTGGAGGTGTCCTCTTTATTTTATTTTATTTTATTTTATTTTATTTTATTTTATTTTATTCAGATGCCAGAGACAGAGAGCAGCTGGCGAGGAACAACATCACACACATCCTGTCCATTCATGACACAGCGGCACCCATCTTACAAGTAACAAACTACACACACACACACACACACACACACACACACACACGTGGTTCTCCCCGTCCCAGTCCAGACCTATGACCCTTATCATACCTTCTTAGAAACACACTAAAACACGCAGTCATTTTTCCTCTCATAATCTCATAAAGATATTGCTTTTTCTAAGAAGATGGTTAAACTCCTCCGCATACCTGAGATAAAATCATGTTTTAGCCACCATACTTCATGTTTGCTGAATAGCGTCATTACCAAGCAGCGGGTCAGAAAATAAGAGACACATCAGTGTTGACACCTTTACTCTGATTGGCTGATTAGTTTTACAGGATCTACAACAGCAGATGACAGCAATGCAGCTGAAACTCACAGGTTTATATCAAAGCTCTTGTTCAAATACAGTTTTGTTTCTATAGTAACAGCTCATTCAGAGGGACTTGAATCATGGATGCTTCATGTTATCTAACTCATCTGAGCACATGCCAAATAAAAGTATGCTATTTAGCACATGGAAATGTGTTATCTTGAGGTGTTGATGTGGTGATCTTCGGGAGAGGGAAGAAGAGCTACTGTAGCACAAACTGCTGGAAAAGTTAAAGCTGGCTAAAACAGAAAGGTGTCAGCATTAACTTTTTCATCAGTTTGTGCTACTCTTCTGTGGGACTGGACCATATGGGCTAGCCTTCATGCCCTATGCGAATCAATAAACCTTTGACACCCATGACCCTTTTGCCGGTTCACCGGTTGTCCTTTGGATCCTTGGACCACTTTTGTTCAGTACTAACCACTGCATACCAGGAACACCCCACAAGATGTGCCATTTTGGAGATGCTCAAACCCAGTCATCTAGCCATCACAATTTGGCCCTTGTCGAAGTCGCTCAGATCCTTACGCTTGCCCATTTTTTCCTGCTCCCAACTCATCAACTTCAACTGTTCTCTTGCTGCCTAATATATCCCACCCCTTGACAGGCGTCATTGTAACGAGATAATCACTGTTATTCACTTCAGCTGTCAGTGGTCAGAATGTTATGGCTGATTGGTGTATACAAATATACATGAATAACCTTTTGATCATATGACAGTGTGACCATGAGTTGGCCTAGTGGTTAGCGTGTCCACCTCTCGATCGGGAGATTGCAAGTTCTACTCATGGTTGGGTTGTACCAAAGACCATCATAAAAATGGTACCTACTACCATCTGGAAAGGCATGCTGCAATACAGATGCAAGTGGGGAAGTCAAACTCTCGTGGTTACTAGAGGACCAGCCCCCCACTGTAACCCTAGCTGTATAGGCAAGAGGCCGAGGGCTATCGAAACAGAGATCGGCGCTGCACCTATATGCCTTAAGGAGCTGGATAGTACTGGGACAGGAAACTGCCTGGGAAGACCAGATTCTGGCATGAGAGGGACTTTGACATATGACCGTGTATGTGACATTCTAGTGTACAGGAATAGAAGCTGCTCAAACTTCAGTCTTCCCATGTATGTACTGTAAATTTATCACAGAGGAGACAAATATTTAAGTAAAGGTATCACCCTGAGAAACTGATGATGATGGCTGATTCCTTATATCCTCGGATCACTAGGAAGAAAGTCTCTGACGACATGCCCTCTGATGGCTGTGAAGGCCGATCCTTGAATGGTGCACTCGGGCGCACATAAGGCATGAGAATCCTTGGACACAGGGTCTGCTAGCAGCCAGAGCTTTTCTCTGACTGTGTTTCTCCTTTGCTGCTTCTTTCCTTGCTTTTTTGAAGGCCTCAGCTCCTCGCTTTAATGTTGCCCTCCATCTGTCTCTGTCATTGGTGATGTTCTCCCAGTTCTTATCTGGGATGCCAGCTGCACTAAGCTGGTGCTTTAGCTGGTCCTTGAAGTGCTTTCGTGGGGCTCCTCTGTCACATTTACCCTGGAATAGTGCTCCGTAGAACACAGCTTTGGGTATCTGTGTATCCTCCATATGTGACAGGTGCTCTGCTCAGCGGAGCTGTCTTACCAAGAGCATGGCCTCGATGCTGGAGATGTTGGCTTGCTCCAAGACGTCATTGTTTGTCATATACTGTAGTCTTTCCACTTAATGCCCATAATGGACCGAAGGCAATGCAGGTGAAAGCTCTCTAGAAACTACATTTGTTTTTCGGTACAGAACCTAGGCTTCTGATCCATAGAGGAGAGTAGTAAGAACTGCAGCTCTGTACACTAAGATCTTTGCAGGTTCTTCCAGACATGGTTTTGCAAGTGGCCAAAAGAGCTACTGGCTTTGGTGAGGTGATTGTTCATATCCTTGGCTACTATGGCATTGTTGGAAATGATGCTCTCAAGGTATGTGAAGTACTCAGCTATGTTGAGTGTTGTTCCATCAGTGCTGATGTGTGGAGTGTTGTAAGTTCCATGTAGTGGTTTCTGGTCCAGCACTTCTGTTTTCTTAAGGCTGATTGTAAGGCCAAATGCCTTCGCTGCGTCTGCAGAGCGGTTGACGACTGCTTCTAGAGCTTTTTCACTCTGAGCAAGGAGTGCACAATCATCTGCAAACAGCAGCTCTAGAATCAGCTCTTCCAGAGTCTTAGTGCCAGCCAGAAGTCTTCAGAGGTCAAAGATACTTCTGTCATTCCAGGACCGTGTGTAGATCCCTTCTGTGAGATCCTCCTTGGCCTCCCTTAGCATCATGCTAAAGAAAATGGCAAAGAACGTAGGCACGAGGACATAGCCTTGCTTGACCTCGTTATCTATTGAGAATGGGTTATACAGATCACCACAGTATTTCATTTGCCCCGACTGGTCTTTGTGGAGCTGCCGTAGGATCCTGATCCTAAATTTACATGTTAATGTGTGCAAATTGATCACAGAGGAGACAAATATTTAATTAGAGGCATCACCCTGAGAAACTGATACTATCCAGCTAAAGGGAGGATCTTTTTCCAATACAGCTACTTGCCTGACTGGTTCTCCTGCTCCGTGTGTTTGTGTGTGTGGAGTGTGTGTAGTGTGTATCCCAGCGATCTCCCATGACAGGCAGGGTATACAGATAGGCATCTCGTGTGACACAATGAAGTTTTGTCCTCGCTTCGGATGCCATGGTAGGCACTGACACAGATGTCTAGCTTAGCTTGTGTCCATATGAATGAGCGGTTCATGTGTTGTTTGCGTGCTGATTGTGCGGACAATTTGATCAGGGCTCTAGATGAAATTCCGTAATCATTACATTTCTTATCTTTATTAAAAACACATGCTAGATGACGTACAAAAAAGGGGCACCTAATTTACTAGGATCTACAGAAGCTTGCATTGTTCACAAGAGAAATAGCATGCATTGCCCAGTTTTGCATTTTTGCCTTAATGAGTATGCATTTGGATGGCACGGTGATGTAGTGGTTATCACTGTTGCCTCACAGCAAGAAGGTTCTGGGTTTGAATCTCATAGCTGTTTGTGTCTGTGGCCTATTTGTATGGAGTTTCCATGTTCTCCTCGTGCCTGTGCAGGTTTCCTCCGGGTGCTCCGGTTTCCTCCCACAGTCCAAAGACATGCTGATTAAGTCAACTGATAGATTGGAGACCTGCCCAGGGTGAACCCGGCCTCTCACCCGAAGTTAGCTGGGATTGGCTCCAGCTTGCCCCCTGACCCTAACGGATAAGCAGTATAGATAAACGATGGATGGATGAATATGAACTTTGGGTGAGTTTATTTCTAAAAAGGCAACATTTATGTTGTTTTGTGAGCAGCAACTACAGGCACAAAATATGTTTCCATATTAAATATTGAAGAGAAAATTCTAAAAGCACTCAGTTTAATAATAAAGAAAGAGGTTTTGTGTATCGGGGTAAAAATGAGGGAATATCAAATAGTTTCATCAAAATAGAGAATAACAGATTCTTATCTTTGGTCATGGTAACACAAACTAATTATTTATACAGCATTTACAACATTTCTATCTCATTTCTATCAAGATAAAATGAAAAGTGGGAGTGAGGAGTTGGGAAGTAGACACAAAGAACACAGTCATGGACAAAATAACTCACTTGTATTACTGTGTCACCAAGAAGAGATTTTAAAATGAAGAACAGTTAAGTGTGTGGGTAGAACAAACAATGGTCAAGTTGCCAGGTCATCGCAGGGCTGACACATAGAGACATACAACCATTTACACTCATGGTCAATTTAGAGCCACCAATTAACCTAATCTGCATGTCTTTGGGGAAAGCCGGGGCATCCGGAGGAAACCCACATAGACACGGGGAGAACATGCAAACTCCGCACAGAAAGGCCCTCACCAGCCGCTGGTCTTGAACCCAGGACCTTCTTGCTGTGAGGCAACAGGGCTAACCACTACACCACCATGCCACCCAATGGTGATCAGTGGCTGGTCAATCAGAACAGTAGACAATGGTGATTGGTTATTAGGAACAATATTGATCGGTGGTTGGTCAATCTGAACAGTGGTGAGCAGCAATTCATCATTGGGGAAAAAATAAACATAAAGGATTGGTTATTGGGAACAATGGTGGCCAGTGATTGGTTATTGGGAACAGTGGTGATCAGCGGTTTGTTATTGGGTTCAATAGTGATAGGTGATTGGTTATTGAGAACAATACTAATTGATTATTGGTCATTTGGAACAGTAATGACATGTGATTGGTTATTGGGAACATTAGTGATTATTGGTTGGTTATTAGTGATTGGTGGTTGGTTATTGGGAACAATTGTGATAGGCGATTGGTTATTGGGAACAATACTAATTGATTATTGGTCATTTGGAACAGTAATAATAATAGGTGATTGGTTATAGGAAACAATAGTGATCAGTGGTTGGTTATTGGGAAGAATAGTGTTCAGTGATTGGTTATTGGGAGCAATAGTGATCAGTGGTTGGTTATTGGGAAGAATAGTGTTCAGTGATTGGTTATTGGGAGCAATAGTGATCAGTGGTTGGTTATTGGGAAGAATAGTGTTCAGTGATTGGTTATTGGGAGCAATAGTGATCAGTGGT
>JAOPUC010000022.1:64162026-64172517 GCA_027564185.1 Cephalocassis borneensis | reverse complement strand
TCCTCACTGCAGTTAGCTTCTGTTTACTATTTGCCTCACAAAAAAAGGACACACATTTTAAATAATGCAGTGTGTCAGTCGTAGAGTGGGCTGTGGACTGTACATTCTGCCTACTTTCTCAAGTATTTTTCACATTTTTACATAAAAATAGATTTTGACTTACTGTAATTTTGGGTGGTGTGCATGGTCGCCTCACAGCAAAAAGGTTCTGGGTTTGCAGCCAGCGGGGGCCTTTCTGTGTGGAGTTTGCATGCTGTCCCTGTGTCTGGGTGCTCTGGTTTCCCCCACAGTTCAAAGACATGCGGTTAGGTTAATATGGGATGGCCTTGAGTGAGGCACCGAACTCCCAACTGCTCCCCGGGCGCTGTTAGCATGGCTGCCCACTGCTCTAGGTATGTGTGTGTGCTCATTGCGTGCGTGTGTGGGTTCACTGCTTCAGATGGGTTAAATGCAGAGAGGAAATTTCGCAAGTGTGTGATGAATAAAGTTGTGCTTTCTTTCTTCAGACTGTGGGGGAAACCAGATGAAACCCACGCAGACACGGGGAGAACATGCAAACTCCACACAGAAAGGCCCTCTCCGGCCTCGAACCCAGGACCTTCTTGCTGTGAGGCGACAGTGCTAACCAGTACACCACCGCCGTTTGTCTCTCTTTTAGACTGGAAAAGGCACTTGTTTATCATGAATTCATATGTTCTCTTATTCATATTGCTGATTATTTGATTGTTCATCGAGGAAAAGCCCAATGTCCGGCAAACTGTTCTGAGACTTGTAGAAGTAGCCAACCATCTGGCCATGAAATAAATTCTGCTGTATGTGCGAGCAGCCTGTACAGGATTAATCATTGACTGAAGTGGTCAAGTGCTGATGCTAAGAGCTTCACACTAACTTCCACTTACAGTGCATGCATATTTCACACACACACAGAGTGGAGACAGATAACGTTTGTTCCGAGATTATAATAATTTCACACGCCTACACACTTATATTTATTAAACTTTTATTAAACCTTGCAATTTGCTGCCTCCCTAATCCTTATACAATCTAAGTATAATACGTAGAACACGTTATGGCTTCTTCAGGCTACAGTATGCCGTATCCAATAGGGAGGCGCGTGGGATTCGGCCTCCAACAGGAAGCCCAATCACAGAGCTCCCCGGGTGTGACGTAAGGGGGCGGGTTTGAGCAGCTCGCTGGTTGTGTGTGCAGAGCAACTCGAGACCAGATGGGAATTCTCGTTCCCTTCGATGAGTGATTCAGTTCGTTCGGTTCATTTAAATGATTCGTTCGTTCGTTCATTCGTAGTCGGCACTTCCGGAAAATTCGCTTATCGACAAACTTAAAAATGACCATAATAGCCTAGTTATGTTTTAAAAGTAGCATTCGCACTATACTAAAATATTTTATCAAGATAATAGACGACATGTAGCAGAGAAACAAGAGTCAGACGAATGAATCACTTGAGTGGGTTCATTCGTTTTGGTGATTCGTTTGAAACGATTCGTTCTGTCCACACTAGGGATTTTGTACCGATACGATACTACTTACTTTTGTACCGATACGAACACCTGGCCACACTAGCAACTATATCGGCCCTGTAGCGGTATAACTGTATCCGTACGAAACCCACAAATGTATGGGTTTCGTACCGGTACAGTATCGGTACTGTAGCGCTTCGCTGTAGTGTGGATAGATGAAGCGGTTCTGTATCGATACAAATATAATGCAAAAAAAATTTTTGTAATCGATATAAAAATAAAGAAGGGGAATGTGTACAGTACTTGTGGATAACTGACCTCACACTGAATGGACTGGGATTCGTTCATTCATAGTCGGCACTTCCGGAAAAATTCACTTATTGACAAACTTAAAATGACCATAATAGACTAGTTAAGTTTTAAAAGTACTAAAATCACGATAATAGATGACATGTAGCAGAGAAACAAGAGTCAGATGAATGAATCACTTGAGTCGGTTCGTCCGTTTTGGTGATTCATTTGAAACGATTCGTTCATTCGTCGTCGGTACTTCCGTTAGAATTTGCTTATTAACAAACTTAAAATTACCATAATGGACTAGTTATGCTTTAAAAGTAGCATTCACACTATACTAAAATATTTTATCAAGATAATAGACGATATGTAGGAGAGAAACAAGAGTCAGATGAATGAATCACTTGAGTCGGTTGGTTCGTTTTGGTGATTCATTTGAAATGATTCGTTTGTTCGTTCATTCGCTGTCTCTGTCAGTCACCTCCTCTGTGTGTGTGTGAGAGAGAGAGAGGGAGAGAGAGAGGTGGAGTGTGTACTTGTGGATGACTGACCTCGCACTGAATGGACTGGGATTCTCAGCCACGTAAGTAGTTAGTACACCGCAGGAGATGATGCCTTGCTGAAATAAGGGATAGGCCTGGGAAAGTCGGCCATCCCTTTTTCCTCTCCAGCATCTCAATCGTCGCTAGATCCTGAGCAAGACATTTCGGAATAAATAACAATAATAAAAAATACTCTTAAGCAAAATTGCAGCTACAGAAGGACCTCCTAAAGAGAGAGAGAGAGAGAGTTACAAATAAAGGGTTGGTGCTTGGGTCGATTCCTCTCGTTTCCCGAGTGAAGCAGATGGCGAGCAGAAGAGCTGCGTGGAAATGAGCAGTTGGGAGAAGGAGAAGCAGCAGCAGCAGGAGGAGGCCGCTGAATGGAAACGGAGCCCTTTCTCAGGAAAGCCGACACCACTGACCGGTTAGTTCGCACGTTAGCCGAGGCATTTCTGCTCTCCAGCATTTGGGGCATTTAACACCGCTGTGCTGAATTTGGGAAGCACTGTTTCTCCTCCATCTTTGCACTTGCGTGGAAACGGTTTTCCTGCAGCAAAACTCCAGCATTCATCCTGAAGAGTCTGGGTAACTTTTTTATTTTTATTTTTTTATTTGTCATCCGGAATATTCAAAATCAAGCCCGAGCTTCTTTTCTTGCACGATTATCAAAGACCCGATTGATCTTTCATTGTGCAGCTGCTAATCGATTGATGTGTTGCGTATCGTGAGTCACATCAAAGGGCTGCTTTTTATTAATGTGTTTTGCAACTTAGTTACTGTTACTGTATCAGACTCGACCTTTTCTTGTCCGAATTGACTCCTCTGAGCCACGACCTCAAGCCTCGCACCTTGCTTTAGGAGAAACCTCATATAACACCCATGAACATACAGCGCTCAAATCCCATTAACATCGCACGGTATGGGAGAGCGAGGCACAAAGCGCATGAATTGGAGGAGCTGTCTTGTCTACAACAGAGGACTCCGGAGCCGAATCAGAGCTTTAGTCCCAATCTAGGCTCTCCGAGTCCTCCAGAGAGCCCGGACTCCACTCACCGAGTGTCCTGCATCGGGAATTACCTCTTACTGGAGCCGCTGGAGGGAGACCGCGTGCTCCGGGCCGTGCACTTACACAGCGGGGAAGAGCTCGTGTGCAAGGTAAAAAGCGCGCGTGCCACGTCCTAACCTGCACTGCACACTATTCACTACTACTCACTACCACAGAAAACTGTAGAGCACTTATTAGTAGTATGCATAGCATCACTAAATATAAGGTGCTATAATATTTTAATCTACAGTATACGAGGACTCTGTTTGGGACATAACATAGTCATAGATGTATTATTATATTATAATAATAATGAGGATCCATATAGAGGACAAACTGACCAAGGTACTTCCTAATGCATGATGTTCATAGTGCATTTCTTTTTTCTTTTTTGTGCATAGTTCCTAATACTCCTGAGATATGGTGGTAACTACTAAGTACAGGACACCGTCCAGTTGGCAAACCTGATGTTACCATGGTGTTGTACGTGCACTGTGATCAGCCATGCTTGCACATTCTGTGCCCGACATGCATGCGCTTTGTTGTGAAAGACCTTTCTAATAAGGAAGAATCACTGACTAGGAGCGTCGTAGGTGTTTCTAATGATTAATGCGACTGTGTGCCTGGAGATGCATCAGGATCAAAATCCAGCGTGTAGATGTCATTATTTTCTAAAGGTGGCACGACAGGTGCATAAAAGTAGGAGAGATTTGTGAGTGTGGGAGGACCAAAGGTTCATTCATATAGGCAACGAGCCAGCCGATACTGCTTATACTTTGATAAGGTTTAAGGCTCCGATGGCCGGCTCCGATGGCCACCGTCGGTGTGCTATATTTACCCCACCTCCCTTTTATGTGCCTGTTACTAAGCAACATCAAAGATCAGTGTCTGTTTTGGAGTCTTAAATTTGCTGCAGAGGTGTATGCCTTGCCTTCCGATGGCGCATGGGTTGCAGTCCTTTTGTCTCTGATCCCCCTCTATTGTCTTACAAAGTGGAGGCTTTTTTTATTTTTTTTGAAGTGGAGAATCTATAAGTCCAATAATCCAGGGGTATAAAAGGCTCTAAGCACAGTAACTTTGCACAACTACCCAATTTTCATGGAATCAATGACCGTGTCTAATTGAATACAAACCGCTCCTTTCTTTTCTTTTTTTTCCCCAGGTGTTCGATATCAGCCGATATCAAGAATCATTAGCTGCCTACTTTGTACTGGGTGCTCATCAGAACATCAACCAAATAGTGGAGATTCTGCTTGGAGACACGCGGGCGTACGTGTTCTTCGAGAGGAGCCATGGAGACATGCACTCGTTTGTCCGCACTTGCAAGAAGTTGCGAGAGGAAGAGGCTGCCAGACTCTTCTATCAGATAGTGTCCTCCGTGGCACACTGCCATGACAATGGCCTGGTTCTCAGAGACCTCAAGCTGAGGAAGTTCGTCTTTAAGAACGAGGAAAGGTAAAAAAAGAGAGAGAGAAAGAAAGAATGCAATGCTTGCTGCTTTCATTTTTAATCAGTAATATTCATTAGATGTACATGAGCATGCAGAGATCAGGCTTGCTGTCATCTGTACTTTTCCTGTTCTGTACCTTTCTGTCCTAATATACTATATACTCCTTAGCTCTGATATTGCACAGGCACAGTGATTGTCGGGTAATGAAGCCAGAGTGCCACTAAGGCAAATTAGGAATGTACAATGTAGCCTGACCATGTGCCTCACCTCTAAAATTAGGCTGATGTCATAGCACTGTGGATGACTTTGGGCCGTCTTCCCGTTTAAGCTATGATAGTAGCACATTCAGCCAAATGAATCACCTCAGCTAGTTTTCCTGTGGCTCAGCACATGGAAAGGGAGTCATTGTGGCCATGGTTCTAAATGTAGGCTCAGTAACCTTAACATTCTAGTGCACTGTAGCCTGGGATGGATGGGTTACATCCATAATGATTAACGGCATACTAACGAATGTGAAATTTTGCCGGAGGTACGTAGGTGCTTCTGCGTTGGCCTGAAATGAGACACCACATATGCACTCGGATGAGAATAGGCACAAGCAGCCAGAGAGAACTTGATTAGATACAGAGCAGCCAGACCAGGATCATGACCATGGTAGTGGGTGTTGGAAACCTCGAGAGCCTGGTTTCCCAATGGATTAAGTCTAGTTTTGGAATAAATTGCGGTGCTGGTGGTGAATCACCATAGTGTTTTTTTTAAAGCAGGCTTAATCTGTGCCTGGAAAACTGGCCCTTATGTTTATGTGCAATCTTGTACTTATTGAAATGGTTGTTCATGTTTTGCCCTGGTGTCTTTTTCAGACTCAGCATGTGTGTTTTTTTTCCATTCTGCAGTAAAGGTGTGAGTCATGTACACTGCATGTTATTTGAGGGTTATTTTGAGTAGGCAGCCGAACAGAAACAGAGCTAGAGGTCAAAAGGTGCATGCTCTGTTCACTTTTACAGTACAGTGGTTTGTTGGAGGTCAGGTAGCCTTGATATCTCATCTGTAGTTTTAAGGTTACTGAAGATGCGAACACAACAGGACAACCGGAGTAAGTTTTTCAAGTTTGGTTATTGAACAGAAAAGCTTGTTTCTGATTTTTATTCCTGTTTCCTGTGCATCATTACTCCAGAGGAAATACAGGGATTTCCCTGTTTATGTATGTGGCTGTACTCACCCTGATGAGGAATGCATGTTTCCTTGTTCCATTGTTTTTGTACTGTTTCGAGCTCGCTTGCATGATTCTCGAAATCCCATAAGTATTGCGCTTAAATAAAAACTGAAAGATTATTTTCTTGAGAGAGGTCTCCTCTTCAGTGATTTATTTCATTACTTTGTACCATCATGAAAGCTTGCGAGGTCATTACCAAACTATAATCTAAACGATGGTACCATAAGTTTTTTTGGGGGGGCTTTTTCCACCTTTATTGGATAGGACAGTGTAGAGACAGGAAATGAGCAGGCGAGAGACAGGAAGGAATCGGGAAATGACTTCAGGTCAGAATTGAACCCAGGTCCCCGGATTTATGGTATGGCGCCTTATCCACCTGAGCCACGGCGCCCCTGGTACCATAGGCTTTAAAGGAAAAAATGTATGTGGGTCTTCCTTCCCAGAATTGAAGAAATGTTTGTTTTTTGTTTTGTGTGTGTCACAGGAGCCTTGTTAAGTTGGAGAGTTTAGAAGATACATACCTCCTAAAGGGAAGCGATGACTCTCTCTCAGACAAACATGGCTGTCCGGCTTACGTAAGCCCGGAGATCCTCAACGCCAGTGGCAGCTACTCGGGCAAAGCGGCAGACGTGTGGAGTCTGGGCGTCATGCTGTACACCATCCTCGTTGGCCGCTACCCTTTCCATGACGTGGAACCTGGCTCACTTTTCAGCAAGATCCGCCGTGGTCACTTCAGCATCCCCGAGACGCTGACGCCCAAAGCGCGCTGCTTGATCCGCAGCGTCTTGCGGCGGGACCCGGCCGAACGGCTGACTTCACGTGAAATACTGGAGCATCCCTGGTTCCAGGCAGCCACTGGCCAGGCTGGCACTGCCTATGCCAGAGGAGAACGTGAAGCAGACCAGATGGTGCCTGAGGCCAACATGGAGGAAGAGCTGGAGCAGTTCCTCAGCTGAGCAGCACAAAAAAAAAAGACATTTTGCCACGTGTTTTAGATGACAGAATGCACTTATACAATGGTGTTTATCTTCTTTATCTCCCATTCCATGGAGAAAACCTGTGAAGGTCTGGCTTGATGGTGTGGAACACCTTCAGCAAGAGCTTCTGGGTAAATGCAAATGTTAATGTTCAGTAATGTAGCAAGACTTATAACTATCTTTAGGTTGAGTTTTCTTTTTTATTTTAAGTGGTGCTCATGGGGTGTTCAAGTCATATTAAGCTACAAAAAAAAACAACAAAAAAAAACATGATGGCACAGGAGACCTAAGCCAAGGAGAACAACACCAACATCAAGCAAACTGCAACCACTCCTGTTCTGATTTATCAAAGTAGACGACATTTTCTCCACGTATTGAACTTTTTGTTGGCTGCATTTGCATATTTATTCATTATGTTTTTTAAAGTATATTACTTACATCATTCTGCTCTTTCATAGCCTTATAGGCCAATACTATAAAATGTATGTGGCGGCTATCGGTAGAATTAAAATATAAGTTTGTAAATTCTTCTTTTCAGGCTTGATCCCCCTTCCATCTGTGTTATTTGCGTTTCTCTCATCTGCGTAAGACTGCATTAACTCAGCTTTCTGTGTTGCATTAAGCTATTCCTTCTACTCTGTTATTGCTGCTTATTTCTCCTCTAGCTTGAAATGAACCTCTTTGAGCCTTGAGACGTGAGGGGCGTTTGGCCTTCCTCGGCCAAGCGAATGGTCCATTCCATCTCTGTAGACTAGCATCTATTTAATTAATTTCATTCTTCTGCTGAAATGAAAGAGTTTTTAATTTAAAGTAACAACTACTATATTTAAATATATTTGCAGGATTTTCTTTATACCTTAGTTTCTGTTTCCACAAATATTGTAGGCAATACAATACTCTTGACACAGGACAGGTTTGATGTTGGCATTAAAGACTGTCCCAAGGTTTAGAATAAACCATCGAACTTAAGTGCCAGTATTTGTGCCCCACACCACCAATGCCGGTAACATCCCTTCTCTTTTTACTTTTGATTTAGCTTTTCGCACCTTGGTAAACGATGTTACTACGACTACACTGTCTCCAGTACCTCATGTTACTTTTCTACTGCCTGCCTAGGTTCTGTGAAATGATCATGTTCTAAATAGGTACATGTGGACATGTTTTGTGGTATATCAATGTTACTTCAAATTGTGATCTCTAGTTAATGGCATGTACCCTTTTGAATGCTATAGCCTAGCAGGAGGGCTGGGGAAGTTGTTTTTTCATTTCGTTTCGTAAAGTAAATCCTTGCAGATTCTATTTTTTAACTGCTAGGAGTTTAAGTTGCCTCTGTAAAAGCATTAGGTTTATATAAAAATATAATATAAATTTTTTTAAATGCTTTCAGGTAGAATTAATTGCCCACGTTAGTTGGTGCTGAGTGAAGGACTTTTTTTTTTTTTCCCTTTGTTTTGTTTTGAAGGGGTGGGGGGCATGCATGGTGGGATATCTGCCTCAGATGCTCTGATTGTAATGTAACTGATTTTGGTGTTTTGTCCAAATTTATTCAGTAAATAAAATGTGACCTGCACACCGAACTGTATATTATTTTGCCATTGAATTCTACAGGCTTTCCGTATATCTCTTCGAGTTATGACGTACGAAAAATGTCCCCAGACTTTCTGTTCCTCAGTGGAACCCAGTATGATCATCTGCCTTTTTATTCTATTTGCCTCAAGGTTCAATGTGGTGTGCTTTCTGGGATGTTTTTCTGCTCACTATTGGTGTAAACAGTGGTTATATGAGTCACTGTAGCCTTCCTGTCAGCTCAAACCCGTCTGCCCATACTCAAACCAGCACCATCAACCACCCCGTGGTCAAAATCACTAAGATCACGGTGTTCCACCATTCTGATGTTTGATGTGAACATGAACTGAAGCTCTTGATGTAAGTCTGCTTTATTTTTTAAGCATTGCACTGCTGCTACATGATTGGCTGATTGGATAATTGCATCAATGTGCAGCGGTACAGGAGTATACAGTCGGCCAAAGGACTTGACAGCATGTTATCACAAAAATCATTCAAAACAGTCCTTTGCTTTAAACCCATAATATGAAGGATTTTTGTTCCAACAGTAGTAGATCTCATTGGTCTGGCTGCTGCGAGGTATGCCTGAAGATAATCCAACAGATAAAGATTTTAAGGCATACATATTGCAATGGTTTTATGCAATCTGCAGGCGGGGAAAGGCCTGGGGCATCAGTCTCTCACCACCAGATATGCATTAGGATGTTCTGCCTGTGAGATTTCCTCAGAAAGTCAGTTGAAACGAGGAGCTTGCTGTACTATTCACTGTGAAAGATTGTTTTGTCAAAACAAACAAACCAACATTACTGGAACAGCAGAGCTGTGAGAGAAAGAACTGTACCGTAACACCCATGCTCACTGTTTAAGAGACCTGAAATAATTCAATCTGACAGAATAGTCAAGATCAAAACAGAAGCTTTTCGACAACAAATAGGCAGCAATGTGCAACTGACATGATCCATGCCTACTGGCTAAAGAAATACACCCATGGAAAGCCAAGCGTTGTAGCTCTAGGCCTTTAGTACATTCTGTGCTACTATGGAGTAAAATGGTCCCTCCCAATAGAAATCATGACTTAAATGTTTGATTGGCTCTAACCAGAGGTGGACGAAGTACCCAACTTCATTACTTAAGTCAAAGTACAGATCCCACTGGTCAAATGTTACTCTGATATAAGTGAAAGTTGTCCAGTCAAATTTTTACTTAAGTACTGAAGTACTTGCTTTTAAAAATACTGAAGTCTTAAAAGTACATTTTCTGTCAACGCAACATTACTAGAAAAGAAAGATTTCTACGTTGTTTATTTGGCAAGATTGTGAAAACATTTCTGAAAGGACTTCAGATTAGTTTATTTATTTTAGTGTAACTGTTTTTACATGCTAACAGTGTCCAAGTTAACTAGCTATGTGTTAACGTTAGCTGTGGACAAGACGATGGCAACTTAGTGGGCAAATCCACAGAGAGTCATTTGACTAACCAGACTGCTTGGCTACATATGCAACGTTATTGCTAGCTCTAAAAGCACAGACAACTTTCGTTGCAAGCTTTCTCTTAGAATAAAATGTTTATATACCTCAATATGCTTCTGCAGGTTGGACACGAGTTTTTGTAGGGTGTGATTGTGGTTTGTTTTCGGCAAGCATTTAAAACGAAACGAATCTTTAATCCTTTCAGAAAACTGAAACATGTGTTCCAGGTAAAGCCATGGGTGCCTGCGTTCTCCAGAAGAACCGCCTCTTTCCATTCTGCCATCAACTGATCGTGTTCAAATAATGCTGCGGAGAAATCATTGAATTGATTTTATTCAGTCTATGGACATGACCCTAGTGATTACTGATCGGCTGTCAGGGTCTCATCTCATTATCTCTAGCCGCTTTATCCTTCTACAGGGTCGCAGGCAAGCTGGAGCCTATCCCAGCTGACTAC
>JAOPUC010000022.1:60722430-60733041 GCA_027564185.1 Cephalocassis borneensis | reverse complement strand
ATAATAATAATAATAATAATAATAATAATAATAATAATAATGGCTTTTTTCATGGTATATCAGATATATTCCATTCAACAAGCATGATATTGAACTCGTCTTCGGCTTGTTCAGTATCATGCGAGCTGAATGGAATATATCTGATATACCACTCAACGCCAGCCAATATTATTTAAATATATCACTCAGATCTGCAATGTATTTCGTATGAAAAATGCGTGTTTTTCAACACGAGAAAATTAACTTCATATCTTCAAGCCAACGTGTGATTTTCTTTTTATTATCTAGACACAAACACAAACAAAAAGTACCCAAATTTATCAAAACAATTAATCCATTTCCTCACAAGTGAAGATGTTGAAAAATATGTCACTCAATGTCTAGAATGTAGTTTGTATTAAAAAAAAAAAATAGGTGTGGCATATTTCCCAGTAAAACATTCGTGTGTGTGTGTGTGTGTGTGTGTGTGTGAACACACGCGCACCCCCCCCCCCCTGCACAGTGAAACCAAAAACCGGTGCATTAGTAAATGAGTTCTGTGTTCGTCCAGCTCTTTGCTACCCAGTCGCTGTTTTAAGGAATAGATCGCATTTCTTTATCTGTGTCGAAATCTGCAATATGACACCAGGGCGACGCGGAGCTCACAATCACTCACCCGGAATGGAGCGCCTCTTTATAATTTAATTGGAGACGGAGCGTCCATTTTCAAGAAGACCACAGAGTCCACTCAGTGGCCCACGCACTCCTTATCCTATACCCTCCTGTAGGGTCTGGATTGTCCTATGAATTTAGCCCTGGGTCACTAAAATAAAGTAAGGATTTAATTAGTTTTAGAGGGCAGTTCAGACACGTGTGAAAACATTTTTTTGGCCCACTGTCTCTGGAGGTTCGGCCAGAAGAGGAGTCTTGTCAAGATGGTTGATCCATCTGTTCGGAAAAATATCATCCGTAATTACTGTATAATATTTCATACGTGTCTCTTCAATATTTCATTTCCGACGTCCACGCAAAGTGATAATCTGGAATATTATTTAATGTAAATATAATAAACGGTGCTTACTTAGGAACTATTCAAATAATTTCTTTCAGACACACATTTATAAGATCTTATAAGATCTTTTAGACTTCAAATATTTGTAATAGTTTATAGACATGCGTCAAGTATACGTTCTTTGCCAAAATCAGAATTAGGGACTTGGGATTTTCTTCAATTTAACGGCTTGTAGTCTTTTATTTGCGGGTCCATCGACCTTTTTCATCTCTCAGGTCAGAGATGGACGGCTCTGCTTGTCCTGATGTCTCCTCTCCACTGAGACGGCCGTCTTAAAGCTGAATTCGAAAGACTCTGGTCGCTCTCAGACCCTGATCATTTCAAGATGTGCTCTTTTACAGCCTGAAGGCGAGGGGCTGGAGACCACAACACACACACACACACACACACACACACACAGAGAGAGAGAGAGAGAGAGAAGAAATGTGTTATTACTGCATTCTTTGAATCCCTAAGTAAATAGGGAGGCACGAGCCATAGTCTAAATGACAGCACCATGTACCATCGACATGTATTGGAAATCTGTTTATTATTATTATTATTATTATTATTATTATTATTATTATTATTATTATTATTACAGATAGATAGATAGATAGATAGATAGATAGATAGATAGATCCATATGACTGACATAAAACATAGCAGGATACAGTACGAGAAAATTTATTACCCTGTCAGACATTTTCAGTCTGAGACTATTATTATTATTATTATTATTATTATTATTATTATTATTATTATTATTATTATTATTATTATCCTTTTATTATTCTAATGAGAGATAGTGTTATTTCAGTTATTAAAATCGTGTTTGCTTGTATATTACGAATATATTATTATCTTTTCTACCAAAACCATAAGTTTTTATTGTACATAATTTCAAACACAGTGAATCTCATCCGGGATTGCCACATGCTTCTAAATTACAGTTTGGACCTAGAATAGTCATTAGACAAGTATTCATTTGTAAGACCTGTCAGGAAAGCTGTCAGACATAAAATATCTGTTTGGAAGATGTATACTTTGAAAGGTCTATTTTTCAGACCTTTTTTTTTTTTTGCATAACACTGCATTGTAGCTTGATTAAAAATCAATATCAAATCATAAATAATAAGAATAATAAGTAGCCTACTAAAGCTAGTGTCTCATCTCATTATCTCTAGCCGCTTTATCCTGTTCTACAGGCTAGTTATTTCATTGCATAGGATATGGAGTTATAAATTCATACTAATCCAATGAGTGATCTAAGAATAATGTTTCTTTAACTTGTATTTACTTTCGATATCTTCCTTAATTACTTTGTGGAAATGTATGGGATCTCGTTTTCCTGTATGCAGCCTGAGCCATCTGTCTAGAAAATAGCCAGCAATAAATATATTCACAATACTTTCAGACATGTTTATGAATCTCCCCTACATCATTTATATAGGACACAGATAAACCACAGTGACCTCTGTTGCCCTGGAGAAAATTTGTCTTACTCTTGGCCGGTGTTCAACTCTCCCTTCAGGCAAATATTCTGTTTCTGGTGAAGTTTTCATCATGCATAAGAAGATAGTCGTGACACTGTTGATGCATATTGTAACACAGAATGTGTGTGGAGGAGTCTGCCTCTTATCAATTACCTATCCATTCCTCTTAATGGCAATATTTTTTTTGTTGATATGCTCACAGGGGAATTTTAGGGGCATGCAATTATTTACTCAAATTAGCCAAAAGCAGCTCTCTTCTCCAGATGTTGCTCTGTTCATAACAATTATAGTCTTTTACAGCATTCTATCACACACAATTACACTGAACATGTGCCTCGTCATTTCTCTGCTTTCCTGCTTGTTTGTGTGTCTGTGTATGTGTGTGAAGTGGTGGGTCTGTGAATCATACAGACCCAGTTGGCCTCTGACCTCACATTAGCACAGTGTGTAGGGTTGGGGCGCTCAGGGCTCCAGCTCAGGTTACCCGCGCCTCACAGGCTACAGCAGCCACTAAATGTCATGCTTTGAAACTGCATGCAAAAGTCAGGGGTCAGCTTCTTTAATAAGCCCACTTCTACAGGGCTCCCTCTTTTCTTTCTTTCTTTTTTTTTGTACAGCTTGCTACAGCCAGCATTTATGTGTTTGTGCCAGGTTTGAAAATGTACACAAGGATTAACAGAATGTATGGGGTTGGTTCTGTTGAAAAGTCTAAACACTAAAGATATGTTTGAATACTCAAATAATGGGTAGTACCTTGATATCAAACTTCCGTCTACTAGTAATTCTCCCTTACCTCATACTTATTGTGAAATAGAAGATTGGATGGACATGAAGGTTCACTCTGTTTTTCTCTGCTGTACTTATGTCCTGGGGATGATAAGCTCACAAAGGGTTTCACAAAAAGCCTTCCCATTCACTACCCATGGAGACGCTGTGACGTCCATATCTGAACAATACAGCAAGGCAACAAGATACCCCACTTTACACACACTGCCTGACACGCAGGCAGCCCAAGGGAAATGGGGGACACGAAACACACATGTCCATTTGCCATGGCCATTGGTTCTTAGCTCAAAAGAACCAAACAAAAGTGCTTTCTTACTCTTCAATATTCCAGGAGGTGCCATTTGATACCTAGTAATCAACTAATCTGCTGCCCTAGGCAACAGGGTCACCTTTGCACAGGTAACAATAGATTCTTTACCTGGGCAGTTTTCTTCTTTGTTTGTGTGAACCAGTCCTACCTCAGTGCCATTCAATTAGCTTGGACTCACATGCCCTGTGTCACAAGAAGGAAACGTTCCCACGATATGGCAAAGACTGATTCCTTCACGAAGCCCTTATTCCACTCTTATTTGATGCTACATTTGAAAAATTTTTCATGCAACTTCATAAATCAACATCTGATGGAATTTTCTATTGCATGCACTCACATGTGGATGTGCATGCAGAGCAAACTGTGACCTTGCATCAGTTGTTAAAGTGTCTCTCCAAGACAAGATTTTATCTTGTGCTAACAAACGACAACACAAGCTCAACAGAAGCCTGTTCCTGTTTGGTCATGTGCAACAGCCTCTGAGAAAATCCAACAAGCATATGCAGCTTTTCCACATCCACTCTGACTTTTAGGATGGCACTTTAAAAATGACCTGGCACATGCTGCTGCCAGGCATTGGCAAATGATCACAGAGGACACCCATAGTGAGAATTTGAGCTTATGAGAATATGATCTCCATTATGCTGCATATGCATACATTCATGCATTAGTAATGTCTGAGCATCATAGCCAGCTGTCCTAGAGGCCCAAGTCATAGCCTAATCTTGTTAAATGGAGAGTCTTGTATTTCTTTGCTGCTGACGTCACACTATTGGGTAAAACACAGCGCCAACTTACCTACTGCTTCCAATAATGTATGATTCATTCCAGGTGATGTCATTTTCTTCAGTTATCCAAATGTCAACCCAGGACTCCAGTGTGAAATACTGGTGTCAGTGACACATAAAATCCATTCACCATTCATTATGCATGTATAAATATAAAGATTTAATAGAGGTGAATGGTTTATAAAAATAAGTTGGTTCCATTTCTGAGTGAAGGGCTGAACTAGTAAGTCTCAGAATCTGTGTCTGTAATTCATACATTAAGAGTTATAGTCTGCAGAATCATTTAATGAACTGTAGAGGTTGTGGAGGCAGGGGTTATACAGTAAAACAAAAATGTTTTTTTTTTTTTTTAAAAAAAAAAAGGAAAAAAAGGCCTAAAACCTGTTTTTCTTACAACTGAAATCATTTACTACTGTAAGGATTTCATTTCTTTAAGGAAGGTACATGAGACCAGTTGCTGAATGCCCAATAATACAGTATTGTCATATCACGGACAAAGATTTCTCACCTGTGGTTAAGTCCTGTGGAATTTAAATAGCTTAAAAAGCAAAACATAACAAAATGTTGTTCACATTGCCATTTCAAGCTTCAAAAAATTAAATACAAAATCAAACGTCAACCAAAAAAAAAAATTCAACATCTGTGCTTTGATAAAATTTGGAGAGTGAAATAAAGAATCAGTATGAAGCTGCAATGATAGTGCAGAAACATTTGCAAGATTCACCAAACACATCTGATATTTTATATTGTTCTCTCTCTCTCTCTCTCTCTCTCTCTCAATCTCGCTCTCTCAGTCCACCATGCTCTGTCACTGCCCAACTCTCTCTGAATTAAAATCTCCATTACTGCAAATAGGAGAGAAAAGACAGTGCTGAGACATCTTGTTCAGGGTCAGTGCATCAACAAGTACATTCTGCAGCCATCCGAGTGCAAGTCAGGACATGTGAAGCTACGTTTATTTAGGGATACAAAGGCACTGTTCATGTGTTCCACCTATTTGCACACATCTTGCATACATTACCGTAAAAGCGACAAAGTATAAAAAGATTGATGTGTGCTTAGGAGACCTTTATAGTTATACTGCAGTGCAAGAAAATCAACTGCTAATGAAATACAGCTTTTCAGATGTTGTGATTACAAGGGTCAGAGGTCATTGCTGTCCTCGTCCATCTGAACAGTCTGCAGCTTGGCCAGCTCTTTTCCCTCCATGTCCAGATCACCACACACTCCAGGAGGGCCCTCGCCAGTACCTGCAGGGGTCTCGAGATTGTCGGACAGGGGCAGCTGTGCTTCCTGTGCCCTGTAGTCTGAGGGCAGAGCTCCCCCAGTTTCCTGGAGGCCACGGGCGGTGTGAGTCAGACCAGAGTGACCCTCTGTGCTGGAGAGCACAGAGGTGATAGCAGCTGTGGCTGCAGGGGCCAGGGGGCCTCCGTTGTTGGGTGAGTTGCTGAGGTTGGTGGAGAGAAAGAGGGATGCTGTGTAGCCCAAGTTGCCACTTTGGTCTAGGGGCACACTGGAGGGGTATGTGTAGGCCACTCCAATGTCCAAAGGCTCCTGCTTTACGGCCTGGTTGAGCGTGTAGAGCAGGGGTTGGCCAGAGTGCTGGGATGAGTCGCTGACCACCCCGTCCAGTGGAGCTGTGCCTGCTGGGGGTGACAAAGAATAAGCCAATGTTGTTAAGTGAGCCTCCACGCCCTGTCTGACCAGGCTGACCACAGGTTAATCCCCCAATACACACCCTGGCCTAAATCCTGACTTGCCCACCCAGATCTTTTTTTTTTCCTGTTAATTCTACTCTGCTCTTTTTGGAAATTGCTGAACCAGCTTTTCTCACAGCTAATAATTATTAGACTCTGAATTTTTTAAAAAAAAAGTGCAGAGAGGTGAAATGATGGGGGAATGTCATCTTAACATTTCTCAAGGTTGCATGACTGTGTGATTCTATATATCGTAGGTGCATCATTCATGTTTCTGTCTGTCTGTCTGTCTATCTTTCTCTCTTCCCATTTCTACTCCCCTTTATCTCACACCAGTAACTTTGCAAGTACTTTTTATATGGAACATAAAATGAAACACCTTTTTCATTTTCTGTTTGTGGTTATATTCTCTGTGATTTCCATGTAACTCTAGAATGTAGCTCTTGGCACATGACTCCCAGAGTGACAGCATACTGGCATTTGGCCAGGACATTTTCTTCCATTAGGCTAGCTGAATTTTCTGATAAATAATCACACAGTGCCAACCGCCTCCTTTTATAATCTCAAACTAATTTTTTCAAGAACCACATTTTTTCAATAAGTTTCTTGTTGCCAAAATGTGAAAGAATCAAAACATAAACCAATACTTATATAAATGTTTTTAAGGCATACATATGTCAATGCAATAGATTATATTAGTATATGTTCATTTTGCTATAATAGGCTCTGTCATTCATATACAAGTCTTTATGCAACAGATTAAAACACTTAAATGGAAAAGGCAATTGAAATGGCTGGTTCGTGTGTTTTGCAGCACTGGACATCAAAACCACTGTTTTATTGATTCATATTTTATTGGATTGCCTTAAAATTATGGGCAGAAGAAAAGAGGGTTTTGGCTAAACAATTTTAATATTGTCCTTTTTTTTTTAGTGGACCATTTAAGCCCAACCGTTTTCCTCCTAAATCAAAAGTTCAGCCAGGGGTGGGTTTGTTTTTATGTGGCTCGTAAACTGCATATTAAAGGATAAAAAAGATGAGGGTTGTAGGGAGAGGGCAGCAGCACCCAGTCAGCCTTGCTGTTATTGATGTGGCTATAAAATATTCATGGAAAGAACCATTAGTGTGTGGTTAGAGCCATGGAGAGGAGGTGGGGATAATGTCATTGAGGCCTGTTATTTGTTGCAATCCTGAAGTCATTGCAAACTTGACCTGACCCCCACCCCATTCCCGCTTTATTTTATTCACAATATGCTGCTCCCATTCCTGATTCACAGTCCTCTTTTACAAATCCCTGAACCACTGTTCTCTGTATAGAACAAAGCACTGTGTCTGATGTTAGAACAATGTAGACCAGATAATATTTTGTTGTGATATACTCCAAAGTAGTGATGCAATTAGCTTAGGTCTGATGTGAAGTCTGTGCCAGTTGTTGTGAAGACACAGGGGAGAGAAGAAACAAAGAAGCTTAATGTCTGGATTGATCTTTTGTACATAAGCTTCCAGTATTGAATAGATGTGGTATATCGCAGTGCCCAGCCCTACTCCTGAAGTTCCAGTCCTACACACCAAGTTTCTAACATTTATCAAGTGAGTTTGACAAAAATTATAAATAAACTCTACAAGGAAAGCATATTATATTATATTATATTATATTATATTATATTATATTATATTATATTATATTATATTATATTATATTGATCCGAGTGTTTTACTGGCACCACTCATATTTTTCATGCAAGCTACATGAGTAACATATTCTTCAATATCCTCACTAGCGAGGATATCGATGAATTATGATTAACTCGCATAGTTTTTGTTTGTGTCTGCGTCTTTTTCATAAAAAGAAAATCACACATTTGCTTGAAGATACGAAGTTTATCGTCTCGTGTTGAAAAACTCGTATTTTTCATACGAAATACATCCTGGATCTGAGTGACACATTTCCCGATATTTCACGCCAATGACGTCACTCCCAGTGCTTTCTGCTGACTTGACGCAAGTTGTCAAAATGGTGAACTAGTTCAAAATTAAAATTATTTTGATTAACTTGCTTTTTTTGCATGGATGTGTCTATATAATAAAAAGAATATTACACGGTGGTGTGAAGATATGAAGTTTATCTTCTCGTGTTGAAAAATTTTTCACTCGTTTGCTTCGCTCACTCATGAAATATGTTCACCACTCAAAGACAAATTTCATATCTTCATGCCACCGTGTAATATCCTCTATTATATTATATTATATTATATTATATTATATTATATTATATTATATTATATTATATTATATACAGAGTCAGTTTTTTAAGTAACTAAAAACTGTCCACATATCTTTGCAAGGGGTTAAAGTTTTAAAATACTTTTCTCCTACCGTGAGAGGGTGCTGTAGAAGATGGTGGTAGCAATAAAGGAGGAAGACTCAGATTGCTCTCAACCCCAGAAAGGTTGACCATGCTGTAGCTGTTGAGATGAGGAGCTCCAGAGGGAGAGGAGGAAGAGGATGTGGTGGAGGCAAAGGTGACAACTGAAGGCACTGCTCCATGTTCTGAATGTGAAACCAGAGGCTGCATACCATCTAGTTTTCCAACTGTGGGTTCTGGAGCCCCCATTGAATAAGAGGCATAAGACACCGAGGAGCCACCCATTAGCCTCTCTTGAGCATGGGAGACCCTCTGGGGATCGAAGGTCAAGAAGTGACCACTTGTGGTTCCAAGTCCATTCAGAAGACTGTTGCTGCCATGTGATTGAACATATGCTCCACCATTAAGATAGTGAGAGTTGGTGTTTGTCAGGTCTCCATTGAAACCCATTCCTGCGGCAAGTGGAGACATTTTGGCATCCCCGATCTGCTGGATGACAGTGGTGGCACCATCGGAGTATGCTACAGCAGGGCTAGTGCCAAGGGCCACTGAACCAGCAGAGCCACTAGAGAGAGGACGAGGAGAAAGCTCTTCCTGTCCTTTACTTGACTCATCCTCTGTACTATGATTGCCATCTGATTCACTGCAAGACACAGGAGAGGCTTTTTTAATGTACCCTTCTTTAAACATGCACTTTTTTTTACACAGAGTAAGCTCAGTGGCTATCTACTAACCAAGGCTAAGAGGCTAAACTGTTTGCTTTGTCCTGAGAAATGTCCAGTTACAGTGCAATACAGATGTATGCATAAAATCTTTCACATTAAATAGATCCAGTGCATTCAAAAGAGTTGCTGTGGTATATGCTGTTGCTGTGGATTAGCATTTACCAGGGGGTATGCAAATTTGGCAAAAATTCATATTTATTCTGTTTCAGTTACAGCTTTGTACTTCCTTTAACATTCATTTATGTCCATCACAAGTTTAATCTAAAATGCTCGTAAACTAGCCATCCCATTGTAATATTGTGAGCATAATTTATATGTACACAATTAAAATTGAAATGCGACACATAAGCAGGTTGAAGACCTACAGAGCTGAAAAGCATTTTGGGGGTGCCTTTACATCTAACAGGCCTATTCTCTTGTGATAGATGCTTATAGTCCCTTAATAATTGATGTGCACCCACCCGTCCTAATCATCTCTGTGTAAAATACTATGCATCTTTTGTAACACTGCATGGTGCATGGTAAACCTGATAGAGATTCAAGAATACAGCAATGAGTGGTCTTGAAAATTAGGTTGTTCTTGTCTATATAAATTGATTCTCATTGTTTATCTGTATGTCAGGAACAACACTGTTCGACCAAGAAAATGTGGAATGTAAATTTGGAACATATGGAACATCTAAGCGTGACTTTTTGTCTTTGGGGCAGCAAACAAATAAAAAGCTGTGAGCATTTGGCAGCCTTTGGGTCTCCTTACTGACTCTGACAGCTGTGGACACACTAACCAACAAACTATCCAATTATCTTCAACTTAGGCTGCATGGCAGACGAGGATAAGGTTTTTTCTCCCATGTAAAAGATATGCTTGTATATAGGTACAGCAAAATTCACACGACATGGATGTATGATGATTTACAGAGTTTGTCTAGACATACGCTTAGAGAATTTAACCCCAGTTATACCCACACATTTTGCTGTGTGCATGGTTTATTCAGCCCAGAACAGCTTTGTGTTTTCTCATTGCTGACGTGCATGGAAAAAGTCTGACCTCCCTTATTTACGAGACCAGGCTCTATACTATATGATAAAAGCAACCTAAGACATGGGCATGGGTGGTGTAGGAAATTAATTATTTTTGTTGTGCGTCTGAGTGTCAGTATATCACAGGGACTAGGTGCACTCAGGGAGTTGCATGTGTATTTAGTTCACACACACACACACACACACACACACACACACACACACACACACCAGGAGATAAAGGCCTAATGGATAGATTTCTTCAAGTGATTACCATGGAAAAGAAGACAATGGGCTTAAAACCCACAAACAAACATACACAATGACTAATGTCTCATCTCTAGGAAAAAAAAACAAACAAACATACACAGTGAGTGACTCGTTTCCAAAGTGC
>JAOPUC010000022.1:59192299-59206832 GCA_027564185.1 Cephalocassis borneensis | reverse complement strand
GACTACGGGTGAAAGGCGGGGTACACCCTGGACAAGTCGCCAGGTCATCACAGGGCTGACACACAGACAACCATTCATACCTATGGTCAATTTAGAGTCACCAGTTAACCTAACCTGCATGTCTTTGGGGGAAACTGGAGCAAACTCACGCGGACAACATGCAAACCCCGCACAGAAAGGCCCTCGTCAGCCACGGGGCTCGAACCCGGACCTTCTTGCTGTGAGGCGACAGCGCTAAGCACTACACCACCGTGCTGCCCTCTTTCGACTTCTGTTCCTCTTTATTGTTATCCTAAAGTTCCAGTGGCAAAATCTTAATCATCTTCCTCATTTTCAATACTGCCATCCTTGTTGTGTACTTCAGTTTCTGAATCTTCACCATCAGCATCGTCTCCATCCTCAGAACCTGGGTACATTTTCACAGTTGACACAAACGATGCTATTGTTTTTTTGTCAGCTTGGTCATTTTTATTCAGTAACCATTTTGTCGGCTCTTTGTGAGCTCTTTCATCTCTTTCAGCAGGATCAGTCCCACACTCAGCTTCATCTCCTCCTTCATCTGACTCTCCACTGTTTACTGAATGAGTATTTACAACATAGCTGTTACTTTCAAATGTCCCTGTATCTTGATTTGTACTCAACATGTCTGAGTTTTGTTTTGTTTTTATATTGTGCATATCGGTGACTGCTTTAGCCGTGTTTCTTTCATGTGTTTCTCCATTCACCCCTCCAGCTGTTTCTCCATTTTCTAAACTTTCACTGTCATCTGTTTGGCCATACTTTTCTATTGTTTCTTTGGCAATTTCTCCATTCTGTGCTATTTCATTTTCAGAAAGCTCTCCATCTTCTGATTTTATTTCATCAGCTGTATCTCCATCTTCTGTTGTCCTATTATCCACTGTTTCTCCATCTTCTGTTTTAGCCTCAGCCATTTCTTCATTCTCTTCATTTTCAGTTCCAGTGGTTACTTCATCATCAGCTACTTCATCATCACCTATCTGTCCATCACCTCTTTCATCAACTTCTTGTTCATCATCTGCTGTTTCAGCTTCAGTTGCCTCATCATCCTCTTCCATGTCAGACTCTGGAGGTTTTTCATCTTCTGCTCTTCCATCGTCAGCTATCTCTACATTGTCTGCTTCATTATCAGCTGTTTCACCATCTTCTTCGCTTTGACTTGTATCCATCTCTGCATCTTCTGCTATGTTCATTCCATCTCCAACAAACTGCTTTGAAGCTTTAGTTTTATGTGTTTCATCATCTTCAATTATTTCATTCTCAACTATCTCTTCTGCTACTTCAGTTTGAGCCCTCTCTGGCTCATCTCCTCTTTCATCAATATCATTATTTCCATTTTCTTCTTCAGCTGTCTCTGCATCATCTGCCACGACAGTACCAGCAGCCTTTCCATCTTCTGATGTTCCATCTTCATGTGTTTCTTCATATTCTGTGGTCTTGGCTTTAGTTGTAATTCCACTATCTACTGTTTCATTACAATGTGTTTCTTCAGCTTCTGACATTTCATCATCATCATCATCATCATCATCATCATCTGTGTCTGTATCTTCTGCTATTTCAGCTTTACCTCTTACTACATCATCATCTTCTTCTTCATCATCAGCATTTGTATCATCAGATATCATTCCATCTTCAGTGATTTTTGCTCTAGGTGTTTCTCCATATTCTGATATGTCATCATCACATGTATCTTCTGCTGCTTGTGACTTACATGATTCTGCATCTTCTGCACTTTCATAATCATCATCTTCTGCTGATTTAGTTTCATCTGTCTCTCCAACATCTGCCCCTTTGACTCCATTCGTCTCTCCATCTTCAGTTTTTACGTTATCTGTTTCTCCATCTTCTGCAGTCTTGACTTTAATGATCTCTGTCTTATCTGATGTATCATCATAAAAGTTATCTCTATTTTCAACTGTTTCATTATCAGCTGGTTTATCTGCTGCTGTTTCAGCTGTGTTTGTCTTTCCTTCAGCATCTAATTCATCATTGTCTGTTTCTCCTTTTGCTGATTCATCGTTCATTGGATAAGCTCCTTCTGCAGACTCATGCTCAGATATATCTCCATCTTCTCTAGGTTTACTGATCTTTTCCTCATCAAATAAGTCATCTTCACCACGCTCCTTGCTTATTTTCTTTCTAGCTATAGCTTCCTCAGCTGACTCGCTCACTTCTCTTTCTTCATTATCTGTGCTTTCTCTTTCCCTTGCTTCTGCAGTATCATCTTCTTCATCTGTTCCATCTTCTAGATATGTTATTCCATTTGATTTATGTCCTGCTTCTTTTTCATCTTCTATTATTTCAGACTTTATTTTTGGCTTTTCTGTTGCAGTTGTAGCTATTTCTTTCTCAGCTGCTTCCCCTTTAGTCGATTCTGCTTCGACTGCTGTATCAGGTTTCACTGGCATGTTCTTCCATGTAGTTTCAGTTTGTCCTCCTTCTTCAGGTTCAGATTCAGAACTTTCTCCTTCTGCAGCCTCACTGTCTTCACATGTTCTTGCTCGCATTGACTCATTTTTGTCTAATGTCTTATCTTCAGCTGTCTCATCTCCTGTTTCAGCGTCTGATGTTTCAACTTCAGTACCTTTTCCCTCTGTTGATTCTCCTTCAGCTACTTCTTGTTCTCCAACTGTACCAGCATCAATTGGCATATTTCCTTTTGCAATTCCAGCTTCTTCTATTGTGTGCTCTTCTATTACAGTTTCATCTTCAACGGACCATTTTCCCTCAGCCATTTCACCACAAATCTCTTCCTGATCCTCTGTTATTTTAGCTTCAGTTCCCATATCTGCTGGTTCATTCTGAGCCTTTTCTGAAGTTGTATCTGCGTTGGCCATCTCCAGAATTTCAGTTCCATTTCTTAATTCCACATGGTCCCAAATCTCACCATCAGCTATAGGACTTTCTTGTTCAAGAGTTTTAGAGGTATTATTGCCCTCTTTCATTGGGCAATGGTTATTCATTTGCTCAGGTTTATTTAGTTGTGTCTCAGAAGCATGCTCCTCAAGAGAACTTGAAGAACTTCCCTTCCTTACTCCCTGAGATTTGCTTCCGACAGCAGCCTGTGAATATTCTTTTCCAAACCGTTTATCATTTGATATGTCCGATTCATTTTGTTTTTGTTCTATGGACTTGGCCTGAAGTTCTAAATTTGCTTTATATAGTTCCTTCTTCTTCTCCTTCATGAAACGCTCAAGCAAAACATTTTCAGCCAAATTTCCAAAGTCTATGTGTTGTTCCTCATTTTCAGTTTCCTTCACATTTTCTTTGCTATTGGAGGGAGCTTTTCTTTTTAAATGGAGAATTTTTTTCAAATCAAAGTCCATCATCATTGGTGAAGAATTCGAAACCTCCATCGCTAACACAGGCCTTGATAATGTTTTCTTGTACATGCAAGTGTCACATGGGCAGTATTCATCATCATCATTTTGTTGATCAGTAAAATCAGTCATCAGTATTGCTGTATTGTCATCATCAGTTTTTGCTGCTGGATCTATGGACTGGCTAAGATTTACTTTTAGACGCCTGCGCCTTCGCTCACTTAAAATACTTGATTCACGTGACATGGTTTCTTTTGGTGGCCTAGGTCTTCCTGCATGACCCTGGATTTTTCTGAGTTCATTGTTAATACTGGCTTGTATTCTTTTATGGACTTCATCTCTTAATTCACATATCATGACATCAAGCTGCTCATTGTCATTTAAATTCCAGCGTAGTTTAAATTCAGCCATTGCAGTGACATAATGTGTCATAAACTGCTTTTCTATTTTACTTAACAGATTCAGAACCCAGACAGGATCAGGAGCTTGAGAAACCTTTTCTGTGAACTGAACCATCTGCTCTGATGATAGGGATTCTGAACTTTTGTCTTCCTCGTCTTCCTCATGGTCCATGAGCTGTTGATTATCATTACTGCCATTTCCAGAGCTCTTGGTTGATATGGATGCTGTGTCAGGGGATTCTCTTGAACTACACTCATTTCTTATTGTCAAATCTGAGACAGCTGAAAGAATGTGACTGTCTTGAATATTTCTTTCTTCCTCATTCTCTGGTGTCCACCGGACACGACTTGCAATATCAGGGGTAGCTGAATCTGATTTTGTTTCTATCCCCTTAAAAGCGTTCTCTGTTTTATCAATCTCTTGTACCATTGTCAGTATCTCAATGCCTTCAGCCTCTGTATTTGTTTGGGATTTTTGAGCCACTGTGCTATCATTAACACTGCTCTTTCCAAAGTCTTGGAGGCTACTGTTATTATCTACTCTTGAGGATGACTTGACATTGAATTCTTCATCATTAGACTGTTGATTGTTCAATTTACTTTTCTGTGTGGTTGTCACTTTTTCAGAACAGTCACAAAGCCACAGGGACTGAAGCATGTTCATGAGATCATTGTACTTTTCAGCTTTTCCATTTACATCATTGGGCTCAAAATCAAGCAACTGAAGGTTTACCAAGCTCTCTAAAAGTCCTCTTGCTGACGTGCTAAGTTTTCTTCCATATGCAGAAGATACTTCCGGTAAACTGTTACATCTGTCGAGTTTGGGACTAAGTAAAATTTTCATAAGCTGGACAGAAGAAAGGACATCAGGAGAAGGGCCAGGTCGAATGTTTTCTACAACTGCAAGGTCTTTGGCAGTTTCCGTCATATCACTTATTTTGCTCTCATTATTCTCAATTTCTTCAACTCCTACTTGCATATGTTGTGGCCTGAGCACAGCTGCACCAGCATCTCTTTCACTTCCATCCCGTCTTTCACACTGCATTACTTTTCCTGGCAACTTCAATAGTTCTTCCTCACAACTATCATGGACTTCATCCCCTACATCATATAAAGCACTATCCAGTGGAATTTTCTTCAACCATTCATTCACTACTTCAGTAGGAGACGAGCTTGGTAGGATAGATGGGACTAACTCAGAGAAGTTATTATCTACTTTCTCTGCCAAAGAGCTGCTGCTGTGTCTGCAACTGGAGTTACTGTTTTTTTCACTTTTGTTATCATTGACGTTCCTACTACAATTTGTCGCAACCAGAGAATCATTACAGGTTCTACCACATACATTTAAATCTTTGGTTGCATTAGATTTGTTGGCATTTTGATTTGAGGAAGATGACTGATCATTAGAGACACTGAGGGACAAAACAGGCTCTTTGTATTTCTGTCTCAAAAGGCTGTTATCTGTTGAAACTGAGGTAATAGGCATGTTTGCTGAACGCGGCCTTGAAATCTCTTCCGTGGTTCTTTTAGAGTATCTATCATTTGAAAGATTGCTTTTTGACCGTTTACCTACACTGTATTTAGCATTAGCGTTATTATATTGTCCATTTACGTCCAAAAGCAATGATGTATTGGACATACTTTTTGGTCTGTCAGTCACTGCTGGAGAATTTCTGTCTTTAGTTTTAGATGATCCAACATCTGAATGAGCAGACCTGATGCTCAAACTGTGACTGGAAGATTTCTTTGATTTCCTTTTTGCAGATTTATTGTTTGCTACCTCATTGTCTGTTATTGGCTGGAAAGAGTTCTTGTGAGTACATTCAGATTCCTTGGATTTGTCTGAGACAATTGTCCCTGCTGTCAGTGAATTTTGAGCTCTGTCACCTGGTGTTTCCATGCACTGCTGATTTTCATTTTCCGCAGTTTTTGAGTTTAATCCTGGAGTCGAATTTACCAAGGACAAAGACACACTGTTGTCCTCTTCAGCATTAACATCATATTCCTCTATAGTCCCAATGGATACTGAAGCACTTGCTGGACTTAAAACTCTTTCAGAAGTCTGATGAAGTGAACTGGTATTAGATTTTTTAGACAGAACACTGGACGCCTTCTCCTCATTGTCAGCATTATTTGAGATTTCTGTCGCTGATATCTTTAAATCAGACAGGACACTATCACACCCTTCATTTGAACTTTCAATGTCAGTCTGTCCACCAGCCAGAGCTGAACTATTAGTTTCCACCGATCTAGAAAATACACTGGATTTGGCAGACATGGCACTTGGTGCCCTTTCCTCTATTTTTATATCCCAAGTTTCCTCAGATTTGATAACATCAACATTTGTAGAATTATTTGATATTATAGAAAAGTTTGATTTTTCATCTTTGGCCGAAGCACTAGATTTAGGAGAAATGGTGCTCAGACATATCTTCTCCACTGGTTTGTTTGACTGTGTATCTGACGCCTTTGATCGGACTGAGGTCTTAGATTTAGCAGAAACTGTACTCGATCTTTCTACCAATTCTTCCTCATTTTCTCTTTTGGGTTCTTTAAAACAATCCAAACCAGTGTTCTTCTTTGATCTTTTAGATGTATTTGATTTACCAGACATGGCACTTAGAGTTCGCTCTGCACTCTGATTTTCCACTTCTGCAGGAGATACAACTCGTAAAGATTCACTCTTTTTGGATCTTGTCGACTTATTTGAATTGGGTGAAGCTAAAATGGAAGCTCTTTCATGCTTTTCTTCACCTTCATCCTTCGATTGGTCCATTTTTGAGTTTTTAGATTCTCTAGAAACATTAGATTTTGCTGATGTAGAGGTTGGTGCTTTCTCCTGGATGAGGTCTTTGGACTTGTTGGACAGATAGGACATTTCAGATTTTGAGGACATAGCACTTGCAGCCCTGCCATCTGTTGTTTCTTCATATGCACTATCAGCTTCTGTTGATCCTGTATTAACTACACCATTAGGTGCAAGGTGAGACCTATCTGAAAGAATGGATTTACAAGACATGGGACTTGGTGCTCCTTTTATGTTCTCTTCATTGCCAGTGTCTTGTCTAGGATCCTCTGATGTTTTTGACTTTCTAGATCTTTGAGATCTTACTGATAATGCATTGTGTGATCTTCTACCAGTTTGTTTAAATTCTTCCTCATTTTCACATGAGGCATCAGAAACTACTGACTTCTTAGATTTCACTGAGGTGCTGGACATGATGCTTGCTGGCCTTTCTTTTGGATGGTCATATTCCTGTTGTGCTTCTGAAATCTTGCATTTTTCCAATTTTTTGGAAACACTAGATTTCGAAGACATTGCACTTAAAGGCCTTTCCTCTTTAACCCCCACACCTATTTCCAACATTTCTGACTTGTTTGATTTTGTAGAGGCATATGATTTTGTGGACATTGTGCTGGGAGCCCGCTCTTCTAAGTTGTCTTCAAAATCGCCAAACTTGTCCAGTGTACCCTCGGGAGTTTTAGATTTCTTAGATGGCTCTGAATCACAGGGTTCAGAAATAATAACACTTGTTATGTATCTGTCTTGTAGTTGCTTTGTTATTTCAACTGTATTATCATCTTCTGCAGCTCTCTGTTTGGATTTTGTTGATCTTACAGAAGCAGTAGATTTAGAAGATGTAACACTCAAGGGTCGTTTTAACCTTTCCTTTTTGACTACATCATCTGCTTCTTCAGGGCTCACTGTTGAAATTTTTGATATATTTGACTTTGAAGAGATACTGGACTTATTGGACTTTGCACTTGGGGCACGGTCCTCTGTTTCCTCTTCTGTTACATCACTATCATGTGGGCTGATGTCCAAGATATATGATGTTTTAGATCTTACAGAAACATCACATTTATCAGACATGGCACTTGCTACTTGCTCTGTTAACAGTCTGTTATCCATGTCTACTGGTGTTCCTTCTGATATTTTTGTTACTGATTGGACTGATATGTTTGTCTTGGTTGACAAAGTACTTGTTAGACTTTCAGCTGACTGCACTTTCAGAAGTTTTACAGAAAGGGCTTCTGAGATACTAGATTTGACAGACATGATGCTCGGAGATCTGTCTTCTATTTGGTCTTCTATTTCACTCAACTCAGAGGTCTCCAGATCTGATGTTTGCGATAATCCTGATATCTTGGACAATGCACAAGTTATTACCTCCTCTATCTGGTTTTCACTCCCATTATCTAGGAGTTCTGAAACTTTTGACTCTTTCAAGATTGAAGATGCCATGGAATTGGACATTACACTTTGGGCTCTTTCCTCTTTTTGTAGTTCAGCTTTGTTTCTTTTTTTAAATAGCACCTCTGACAATCTGGACCAATTTGACTTTGCCGAAACATTTAATGTAGGTGGCATGGCACTTGCTACTTCCCCTTCCTGTGTGACATCAGCTGTTTCTTCATTTTTGTTTTTTGCTATTGGACACTTGGACATATCGGAGTCAGTGGTCATGGCATGTGAGGTTGCTTTAATATTGCCTTCTTCTGATGCATATCCTACAATTGGATCTTTCATATTCACAAATTCCTGTTCGGCTGCAACATAATTATTGGCTATAATTAAGTCTGCATGTGGATTCAGTGGCGTTGACATGACACTTGACCTTCCCTTTTCATTTGTTTGAAAATTTTCGACTGTATCATCTGAAACATCATCACATGTTTTTGACAAATCAGATTCTGATTTTAGAGATCTCATGCCAGTTTCTATATCAAGGACATAAGTTTCATTTAAGACATTTTCTGATTCATTGATTGCCTCTGATCTCTCTTCAGATGTGCCGTTTTCTATAGCCACATCTGTTGGTTCTTTATGTTGACACCTATGTGGTGTAAATGAAGGTGTGTTGTTTTTATCTTGGTCTACATTTTCCTGTGTTTCTGTGACAACAAACTTTCTGGAGGTTTTCGATTTCACTGAACAACATGAAGTTGCGCTTGGTGTCCTAGTTGATAATGACTGCTTTGGAGATTCCAGTGGCTTACTGGGTGTGAACGAATATGGGCTTACTGTAGCATTTCTGGTTCGTTTGTCATTCTCCTTATTACTTTGGGATGCTCTGGAATTACTTGGAGAAAATACAGTTTCCTCTTTATCTTCATCCTCTTTAAGGGATGCTAGGATATCTGAGGAATTGGCTTCAACAGATAAGGGCCTTTCATCTTCTGTTGAAACCTGGGTAATCTGGACATTCATCTGATCTTGCTTTAAATGTTTAGAAGAAACAGGTCTTTGGTCATCTCCAGAGAATGTATGCATGCTTTCATTTTTTCCATAATTCTCATCAGTATAGCCTGCTTTCTTTGCCTTTGTAGAAATGGAACACGCTTCACTACGACTACAGCAACGACTAATGCTACAGTATTGAACTGTGTTGTCACCCTTATCCCCCTCCTCAACAGTCTGCTGAATGCAGGTTGCCTTTTCGACAACCTGCTCAGTGTATTCCTCGCATGATGTGGTGTGCACGCTGTTGATAGATTCCTTCTTGTATTTCATTTTATGTGATGATGCATTCGAGCTAGAGGAACCAGTGTGTCTCAGAGTTTCGTGCTCACTAATGGTGGGATTTTTCCAAATGTCATACTCCTGACAGTGAGTGCAGCAGTGTTGACAGTGTGGCTCCTCCAAATGGTTCTGGTAACATTTGGTAATGTAAACATCATCAGCTTCACTAGTAGACAGAGACTCCGTCTCTGAGCAACTTTCACCATGGCCACAGTGGGGGTAGTACACATTATCTTGTCCCGGAAAGGACACATTAAAACTGCATGAGGATTTCTTAATCTCAGTCGAGCAGTGCAATGTCTCATCATTTAGCAGGCGAAACCGCACTTTCATCTCCATTGACAAGCTACCATCTTTATTGACAAGAACCCGCTTCTTGATGTCATCATCCAGCATATTCTCTTTGGCTTTAGGAAAAGGACCAGGTGGAACTCTTTTCTTGGATTTCAGCCCAAAGTTGACTATAAATGAAAGGCAAATATGACAGTAAATATACAGTAGGTATGAGGATTTATGGTATGAGAAATTATTTCATGTTCAATAAACATAATGTTGGCTGCAAAAACCACTGTCGATTAAAGGAATATGATATCTATTCTTAATACAGAATAATATAATAATATAGATATTTAGGCACTGCCTAAAAGTGGAGCTCCTGATGAGTGCATGAGCAAAATTTTTGCAAGGGCACAAAATCAACCTGAATAGAATAATAATATTAAAGCATATGAACCATCGAATTGTGTAACGTCGTGTATTTCATGTCAATAAATTACTGCATCATCTTGTGACAGTGATATCAAAAATGAGATACACATTACAGTTATGAATACATATTTATTCCTTTCTTTGACGCCACATGCCATGCACCAGAAACAATAGCACGACATTTATTATGGTGTGACTCTGCTGGGTGCCTGGTGGACAGCAGTGAACCAGCGCTTTCATTTTACATCAGTACTATATAGTTACTATTCAATATCAAACTTGATATGTCAAATAGTTATCTGGTTACATCTGTCACGTCAATGTATTTTGGAGCTCAGAGTGTGCAGCCACAGACTGTAAAGCGCATACAACGTCATTGGTTTTTGACCCTTATGGTTTACCATGATGGCGGCGCACACAGGTGCTGCGGCTCGAGGCTCCCCGCTACTTTTCACCCTTTTGTGTTTTTTTATGTCTTTCGAATCTTTTCTGGACACACTCTTGCCACGGCAATACCATCTACAGCTGCCAAGATTTGATAAACATTGGATTTCAGGCAAAAATTGAAATTACGATCACCTTTTCACGGACTCACAACATCCCACCGGAGATAATGAGACCGACGGGAGCACCATGGATTGTTGTCGTGAGCGGCAGGCGCCGGAGGCGGCGTAGGGAGAGGAAGCAGAAACGTGGATGCCGGGCAGGTCTGTTAGCTCAGCTAAGGAAACAACCACACAGACCTCCACTACCATCGATCTTCCTCACAAACGCTAGATCCCTAGCAAACAAGATGGATGATCTACAGGCACAGATCACATACAACCGCTTCATCCATGAGTGTTGCCTGCTGATCGTCAGTGAATCCTGGCTACACCCGCTAATCCCCGATGCTACAGTAGAACTAGCAGGCCGCACCATCCACCGCTACGACCGGAACGAAGCCTCCGGTAAGAGCAGAGGAGGGGGACTGTGTGTTTACGTGCTCGAGGACTGGTGCTCAGACAGCAAGGTAATCAACACCCACTGCTCACCAGATCTAGAGGCCATGTCTGTCCAGTGCCGACCTTTCTACCTGCCACAGGAGCTAACAGTAGCTATCGTGACCGCTGTTTACATCCCTCCCGATGCTAACGTTAGCATGGCACTCAGCCATCTGCTACACATCATAAACAAACATCAGAGGGCTCATCTGGATGGCGTTCACATCATCGCTGGGGACTTTAATAAAGCATGTCTCAAATCTGTCCTCCCCAAATTCCACCAGCACATCAAGTGTGCAACTAGGGGAGAAAATACACTCGATCATGTTTATTCAAATATCAAACATGCCTACAGAGCGACCCCCCCCCCTGCTCCACATTGGATAATCAGACCACCTCTCTCTGCTCCTCTTCCCAGCCTACACCCCCATCAGAAGGCAAACTAAACCAGCCACTCAGACCATCAAAGCCTGGCCTGGAAATGCTCTCCTCCAACTGCAGGACTGCTTTGCCTGCACAGAGTGGAGCATCCTTGAGGATCAGGACCTGGACACATACACCGAGTCTGTCCTCTTCTACATCAAATGCTGCGTAGAAAACGTCACAGAGGAAAGACGCATCCGGGTCTTCCCAAACAGGAAGCCCTGGATGACAAATGAAGTCCAGACCCTGATCAGAGCCCGAAACTCGGCCTTCAGGATGGGGGACAGAGCTCTCTACAGCACCGCCAGAGCTGATCTGAGGAGGGGCATCAAACAGGCCAAGGACTCCTACAAGAGGAAAATAGAGGGATACCTGGAGGACAACAACCCATGACAGATGTGGAGGGGCATCCAGGCCCTAACCAACTACAAAGGCCAAACCCCTCCCACCTCCCCCAGCAGCAGCACACTGGCAGAGGAGCTGAACAACTTCTTTGCCCGGTTTGAGACCACCATCACAAACCTCCAATCACTGCCTCCCCTTGATTCCAGCACCCCACCTCTCTCTCTCTCTTGGAGCATGAGGTGGGGAAAAACCTGAGAGCAGTGAACCCCAGGAAAGCTGCTGGTCCAGATGGTATCCCAGGGACGGTGATTAAAGCATGTGCAGACCAACTGGCAGGGATCCTCACTAAGATCTTCAATCTCTCCCTGACACATGCCACCATCCCCATATGTCTGAAGGCCTCCACCATCATCCCCATCCCCAAAAAACCTGCCATAGACAGCCTCAATGTTTACAGACCAATAGCCCTGACATCTGTAATCATGAAGTGTTTAGAGCAATCGGTCTCCCAGTACATCAGAGACTGCCTCCCTCCCTCCTTCGACCCTCACCAGTTTGCATACAGGGAAAACCGGTCTACAGAGGATGCCATCGCCCTGACACTCTACACAGCGCTGAGTCACCTGGAGAACAAGAAGAGCTATGTGAGGATGCTGTTCGTGGACTACAGCTCTGTATTTAATACTATCATCCTGGACATTCTCTTCAACAAACTCATGCAGCTACAGATCCCCCTCCCCATATGCAGCTGGATTAAAAACTTCCTGATGAGTCACCCACAGACTGTAAGACTCGGTCCCCACCACTCCTCCACACTCACACTCAGCACCAGGTCCCCTCAAGGATGTGTCCTGAGCCCTCTACTCTACGCCCTGTACACCTATGACTGCTCTCCAACCCACCCAACCAACCACATTATAAAATATGCGGATGACACCACCGTGGTTGGACTCATCTGTGGTGAGGACGAGACATCATACAGGGCTGAGGTAGAGAAACTGTCGCTCTGGTGCTCAGAGAACAACCTGACCCTGAACGTCCAAAAGACAAAAGAACTCATCATGGACTTCAGGAAGAAAAGACAGGACCACGCCCCCCTCCTCATAAATGGAGAACGGGTGGAAACTGTCACCACCTTCAAGTTTCTGGGCACCCATATCTCCGCTGACCACACCTGGACTTTTAACATCAGGGCCCTAGTGAAGAAGGCTCAGCAGCGGCTGCACTTCCTGTGTGTTCTCAGGAAGAACAACCTGGACACTAAGCTGCTGCTGGCCTTCTATCACTCCTCTGTGGAGAGCGTGCTGACGTACTGTCTGGGTGTCTGGTACGCAGGCTCCACAGCTGTGGATAGGAAGGCGGTGCAGAGGGTCATAAACACCGCCCAAAAAATTATCGGCTGCCCTCTGCCCACCCTGGAACACATCTCCACATCCTGCTGCCTCAGAAGAACCAAGGCCATCACAGGAGACCCCTCACACCCTGCCCACCCCCTGTTTGATCTGTTGCCCTTGGGGAGACGCTTCAGGTCAATAAAGTCCCACACCAGCAGACTGACAAACAGCTTCTTCCCATGGGCCATCAGGACTGCCAACAACAATGGACACATACACACACACTCTTTCACAAATGGACTCACATAACATCTCCACCCCAACAACCAACAAATCTACCTCCGCTTCTGTTTTAGCACCTTATATTTATTGCCTTTTATTTGCTAATTGCACATTTTATGTCTCAATTTTGAGAGACTATATTTAACTCCCTGACATTTTTATTCCCTGACGTTTTTATTGTACACTTTATTTTTCTGGTGTATGGTGGCTCTGTGGGAGCACCCTCAATTTCGTTGTATCTCCCGGTACAATGACAATAAAGATTATTCTATTCTTATCATTGTAAAAGGACTTTGTGCATCAAACACAGAATTGCCATTGTGTAGTTAAATCCTTAAAATGTCATATGGTAGGACATATGAGTGGGTCTGTTTTATTTTAAGTTCAGCCAAAGTTATGCTTTAGCCATTGAGAAACCTGCATTGGGCAGGCAATCAGAAGTCTGTGTTTAAACAAAGAAAAGTCTTTTTACAATGATTTTCATAGGAGCTGCCATTTTCTTTTGGGGTGGTTCTTGGGTGGGTCCCTTGTAGCAGGACAGAGTTTAAAAATGACCTGTGGAACTTTAAGAATTTGGTGCAGTCTGGACACACTCAACATTGGAATTCTTTTAATGCAATAAAGGTGCTTTTATAGGTAACTTCTTTCATGTAAGTACACATTTGGCTACTTTTGAGGTTCACACTTCCATGACATCAGTAGATTAACAAAACACAACAACTTAAAGAGTTCATTTTTTAGGAAGCATCCTGATGTCAGTGAAATAACACTGTTAACATGTTTAAACCACATAAACCAAAAATGTGACCCTTGTCTGGAGCAGGGTTCAGCTCCCTGCTGTGCCCTTGCTTATAAAAGTGGCTAAATTGCTATGTACAATGTCTTAAAATTTCCCAGCTACACCACACAACATGCCCAAATCTCAAATAGTCCTGTTAAATTCATGATCACATGTTTCTTTAGACAATATGAACATCACTGCCATGATTCTAAATAAAACTACAAAAAAGGAGACGATTTTAACATATAAACCACATTATACTCAATGACTTTCCTTCCATGTATAATGGTAAAATGCATGTCATATATTATTGTTTAACATTGAGTTTACTTTACATTAGGGTGCATCAGTTGCCCTCACTTTCATAAAATCTGATGCATTTTTGTTTGGGTGTTCCTTTTCACCAATAAAGAC
>JAOPUC010000022.1:58777843-58792965 GCA_027564185.1 Cephalocassis borneensis | reverse complement strand
GTCCGAGACCATCAAAAAACGGTCTCGAGTCCGGACTCGAGTCCGAGACCGGACTCGAGTACTACAGCCCTGGCAAGCAGTACTTTTGTGTTATTAATATTCCAGTTCAAAATATAGAACTGGAGTTGTTGGAGGGTATTGGAGACCCTTATCATTTCTGCAGGAGGTATCTATTCCCGTCATGTTCTCTCCATTATCTTTATATAATGTGATTTTTATTGATCACATATTTGTCCTCTCATTGTATTTATTTGTGATTTGCAAATATTAAATAAACTTTAGTGCATGACTATTGTAAGGTGCATGGGTCAGAGCAGAGCAGTAAGATGATGCTTACGTACATTTTTTTTTTTTTTTCTCCAGTCTTCAAAATGGTAAGCACTATACAACTATTAAATATTTTAGCATACAGTGGTGCTTGAAAGTTTGTGAACTGTAACGGCAGACTCGTTTAGCATCACATAATTAAGGACAAGACACAAAATGGTTCAAATCAATAATAAAAATTTACCAGTATTAATAATCAATTGAATGGGGATATGAAAAAGATGCTGGTCGATGTCGTGCATGAGTGGGTGAATGAATGCATTAGTATGTTAGGTAAATAAATGAGAAAATGAGAGCTAAAGAAATATAAAGGGGGACAGATTGAGAAAGGACTCAAAGTGCCTGCGTCAGAGAGAATATCAAAAATAGTGCCTACAAGAACCAAAAAGAAGTGCTTCCACCCCTCCTGAGAGACAGACAGAAACCCTTTTATAGCCCCACCCTAAATACAGGTGCAGACAATAAAGCACGTAGGCTCAGGTTCAGCCCATGCCCGTGCACTGGCAGGGCCAAACCTGAAGGGGGCACAGATGGGCATCACACCTCCCTCCCTAAGAGGTTTTCTATGAGTAAACCTCAAACAAATAAACAATAACAAAAAAAGACCTCCTGTGCCACATCTTAAATCCTGGGGTCCCCTAGGACTAGGGAAATGCAACACATCAGTACCCATACTAACCAACACCCATACTACAGAACTTTACATAACCATAGTGTGTGTGGGGGGAAACATTATTTTAGACTCTGGACAATGCATCTGCCACAATGTTGTCCTTGCCTCTAATATGCTGAATTTTTAACGGATATTGTTGTAAAATTAAGCTCCAACACATAATGCGCTGATTCTGGTTCCACATACGATCAATGAAGATCAATGGGTTATGGTCAGTGAAAATGTCTATTGGACTCAAAGATGAGCCCAAGTAGACCTCAAAATGTTGTACCGCAAGGATTAAAGCTAACACTTCTCTCTCCACTGTGGAGTAGACTTGCTGATGATAATTAAATTTCTTTGAAAAGTATCCTACCAGATATTCTACCCCATTTAATCCTACCTGTAACAGAACTGCTCTGGTGCCACTCTCACTGGCATCAACAGCAACACTGAAAGGATGGTCAAAATTTGGAACAGATAGCACAGAGGAAGAAGCAAGCAAAAGCTTAACATTATCAAATGCTTCCTGACATCTGGAAGACCAATGAAATTGAACTTTAGGACTAACGTTTCTCAAAGGTGTAACAGAAGAAAAATTCTTACAGAAGGCCCTATAGTAACCTGCCATACCAAGAAACCTCCGGAATTCCCGGCGGTTCTCAGGTATAGTAAAATTACATATGGCTTCAATCTTTGCTCCTACAGGTCAAACTTGTCCTCCACCAACTATCTTACCAAGATAAGTAAGACTAGCCTTACCAAACTCACACTTGGCAAGGTTTATAGTTAGGTTAGTGGTAGCAAGACGAGTAAAAAGTTCATTGATCTGGTCTAAATGATGAGTTCAGTTGTTACTATAAAGAACCACATCAAGGTATGCATCACAAACCTGCATACCTGCTGACCCGGTTGACAAGCCTTTGAAAAATGGCGGGGGCATTTCTGACCCCAAATGGCATAACACGATACTGCAGGAAATGATCAGATGTTACAAAAGCAGATAATTATTTAGCCCTGGCTGTTAAAGGGACCTGCTAATATCCTTTCAGAAGGTCAAATTTGCTCACAAGCAGGGTGAACTAGGTTCAGCAAGATTATGGGCCAACAGATAGTCTACTTTCTGCAACAATTCCCTCTTCCTAGGATTGACAGGATAAGCATGCTGTTTAATTGGCAAAGCTCCACCAACGTCAATATGTTCAATCACAGATGTACAGGTCGGAACATCAGGGAACAGAGCAGGAAAAGACTCAATCAACCCAATGATATCTGTTCTCCACATCATTCAAATGGGAAAGATGTAAAGTTAACTGTGCCAGGAACTCAATTTTGCAGGCGACCCTCCATGATCGCCTGTGATGGACCTCTCATGCCCTCACTGGACTCCTCACTGACAGAATCAAGACTTTCAGAACCATTATCCACCAAAGAGATCACATGATCTGGATCACTAGAGCCCCCTAGAGGCATAATGGCAATTAATCCAACAGGTGCAACTGGTAAGGGAGAAAAATAAGGTTTCAAAAGATTAATATGACAAACCTGCACCTTTTTCCACCGATCTGGCGGACTAAGAACATAATTGTGATCATTGAAGCATTCACAATTTCATATGGGCCACTAGCCTGAAAGGGACTATTTAAAAAAGAGGCAACAAAGCTAAAACTTTATCCCCAAGGTTAAAACTACATTGTTTCGCCCTGCGGTTATAAAGATGTTGCATCTTGGACTGAGTTTTACCCAGTTTACGTCTAGCAGCAGCTCTAGCTTCGTACAAACGGTAGCGAACTCCACTAACATAATCCAACACGTTCATGGGTGTCTCAGCTGTACACCACTCCTCAGCTAAGACAGTGGTTGGCCCCCTCACAGCACATCCAAATACTAGTTCATCAAGGCTAAAGCCCGTGCTCTCGTGAACAACCTCCCTAATTGCTAGGAGAAGCCAAGGAAGACCCTCCTCCCAATCAGATCCAAGTTCTACACAGTAAGACTGTAACAGAGACTTGAGCATCTGATGGAAATGTTTGAGAGCACCCTGACTTTGGGGATGGTAAGCACTTTAGATGTTATGTTTGGCTTTCAATTGACAATGCCCTAACAAACTGTTTTGACATGAAATTAGACCCTCTGTCACTTTGAAGGACTTTTGGAATACCAAAAGTTGACATGAAATTGGATATGCTACAGGATAGCGCGTAGATTGACACATCACTGTCAATAGATAAAGATGTCCAGCCTTAGAGCGAGGCAATGGACCCACACAATCAACTATAAGGTGTTCCAAAGGATTAGACACTGCAGGAATGGGCTGCAATGGCATGACAGGAATCTGTTGATTAGGTTTGCCAGTTAACTGGCACACATGATTTTACATAGGAGGCAACATCTTTCCTCAACTTAGGCCAATAAAACCGATGCACAATCCTGTCAGACATCTTCCGCACCCCAGTGTGTCCAGCTACTTCGTTGTGAGCTCGATCTAGCACCACTTTCCTGAACTTACAAGGAACTACTACCTGTACAAAAGAGTTGGTAAAAAAAAAGTCTCTTTCTGGAACACATACCTTCTACACAACAAGCCATCTTGTACAAAGTAGGAGGATTCATCCTCAGGTTTCTCTTGAGATGCTAAGACAAACAAAGGTTTAAGAAAAGAGTCAATCAACTGCTCTCTAATCAAATCTTCATGTGAAACCTTGAAAGAGTCAGGCAAACAGCGCTCAAGCTCATTCAAAGTTGACTTCTGACTCACCATTAATCACTCCCAAAGGAGGGGCTACTTTCACAGACTTACTCTCAACATTTGAGTCATCACCACCTCCAGTGGAGTCATCCAAGTTAGTGTTGGTGGTCTCTAGCTCCCCTACAGGTGATTGTGAAGAACCACTACACACATCAGGTTTAGTAGGGAAAGTGTCATTTAGAGACACCAAATCAGAATCAAGGCCATGTTTTACCATGGCATGAGTGACAGCACAACTAGGAAACACATCAGGATGCTGCCGTGAGCACTGATCAGGCTTCGGTGGTACTTCAGGCACCGAATCAAAGACAACAGGTGGCGAGACAGCCTCGGCGCTACCCCAACCCTTCCCCCCAGCTAAATCATTGCCCAAGATAAAGGAAATACCTGGTACAGGGAGACACTGATGAACTCCCACCACCACATCACCTTTGACCAGTGGAGAGAAACTCGATGTAACAGCACCTCAACAGGAGTCATTTCAAAACCCCTGACTAGAACATATGTTCCGGTGGAAATACTGTCAGACAAAGGCAAAACCCCAGACAGCATAAAAGACTGAGCTGCCCCAGTGTCTTAGTATATGTACTGGCACACTACAATGCCCATCAGGCAAAAAGACAGCCTTTGGTGACAAAGGGAGTATACTCTGCGTCAACTTCACATTTATCTTGATTAGAAGCAACCATAGGCCCAACACTCAGTATTATTTAAAGATGGCAGGGCACTACCACAGGAAGCCACCAGGCCAAAACTCTTGGCCTTCTTTTTCTCTTACGAAGTTCTACACAATCATATTTCATATGGCCTACCTTCTTGCAATAGTTGCAAATGACCTGTGTTGTTAGTAGTAGAATGGCTAGCATTAGCAGGGGGAGATGAGCAAAGCATCATTCCCACCTCCAGACTGTTGCTGACTCTTAGGAGGGGGTTGTGTTCTGTTCTGATGGCTTACCCAGCCACTACCAGGTACACGCTTATGCGCAAGAACAAACTTATCAGCAAGAACAGCAGCCTCGTTCAACTTTTGCACTTCCTGTTCAGACAGGTAGACAGCCACAGCCTCAGGGAGACAATTCATGAAATCCTCTACAAGGACAAGTTGTCATAGGTCTTCCCTGGAATCCGCTTTTTGTGAACAGTACCACCGGTCAAACAGATGCTCTCTCGTGCAAATTCTACAAATGTTTTCTGTTCTGTCTTCCTGGTCTTCCTAAACCTTTGGCGATAAGCCTCAGGGACAAGCTCATAAGTGTGAAGGATGGCTGCTTTCACATCCTCATACTTCATAGGCTGTTCTAAACTTAGATCAGAGAACACCTCCTGCGCCTTCCCTATAAAAATGCATTGAAGCAGCAGAGGCCACACCTCCTTGGGCCATTTAAGAGTGGTTGCTACTCTCTCAAAGTGAGAAAAATATGTCTCGACATCTTTCTCTATGAAGGGTGGAACAAGGCGAATATTCTTAGTGACCTCAAAACCAGGTTGCGGACGGGCAGGAGGAATGGGTTGTTTCAGTTCAAGCTTCAAGGTCAAAGAATAGGGAGGGAAAGTAATATCATCGCCCCCTACTGAATGTGTTCCAACCTCTATGGCAAAATGAATGGGAATATACTTTCAAAAAAATTACATTTCGGGTTACACTTCAAAGTTAAGACAATGGCTTCCATATGTTGTGCATGTCGGGCAGTTCTATTAATCCTGGTGATCATACTTTATTTTTTCCATTGATTTGAATTGTTTTGAATGTTTTTTTTAATAAGCTGATCAAAGACTACAAGGACCTGACATCGCGTATGTGACGTCACCGCAAGTCTAGCGCCTTTCCAAACCTGTAGCAGGTAGCGGCCGGCGAGTAACCTACAGTACATCAACATGCCGATTTGTATAGCATGGTTGGCAGAGTATTTCTGTACCAATAAGAAATGCATCCCTCATGGGGATAACCATTACAGATCAGATAGCTAAGCCTACTGCTGACGTAATATGAGCAACTCTGACTAGACAGTTTGGTTGTCGTCCGTTTCTGACAGGTTAGGCGCAATTTCGATCTTTTAAAAGAGCGAAATTTCACCTGATACTTTCACAGTTAGTAGATAATCCCAACATATACAACATATTTTTTGGAGTGTACAAGTTCCACGTCATAACTTCGTGGGATTTTTTTTTAAATCTGGTCTATGGGATTTTCAATAGTATGGCTCTCGGCTTAGGAACGCTACCACTAGGATCGCTGTGTTTCACTTTCCCTTCCTATTGAACTTTTTCTTTCTTTCTTTCTTATGGTTGGTATAATTCCCTGTTGTTTCCTCTCGTCTCAGACTGTCCCTGCTTTCTTTTCCTTGTGCATCTGCATTCTGCAGGTATATCCGGACCATGTACCTCGGCATACAGAGTCGCAGGCAAAAGGAAAATCAGCGACGTTTCTATTGGGCCATGATGTACGAGTATGCTGATGTGAACATGCTTCGTCTCCTCGAGACCTTTTTGGAAAGCGCCCCACAGTTAGTGCTCCAGCTCTGCATAATGATCCAGAAGAACCGCGCTGAGACGCTGCAGTGTAAGGAATGCCCCAAGGCTCAGTGCTAGGACTGCTGACGTTTCTGCATTGTGTTACATTTAAACTGTGTCTGTGTTTGGAAACCCTAATGCCCTCATTTGTGTGACTAGTCGATTTGTTAGGATTTGATGATTTATGAAATCTTATAGAATTAATATATCACAAAAGTAATTGTTTTAATTTATGTATAGTTGCAAAATACTGAAAATACTACTGTTGTACATTACAGAGGTTTCTGTTTGCTTGAAATTGTTTTGATTTGCTTTTCAGAGATATGTCGAATTTATTACACACATTGCATACGTAAGCTTTGTTTCTTGATTCGAAATTAGTTGAAGATTCACTTTTTCACGCACGTACTGGAGTGCTAAGCATTGCAAAACACACAGAGACAATTCTGCTTTTGAAGTCAGACTATTAATCCATTAACAACTTTTATATTCATGTATAGATGATGCACATGATTATCTTTCCATGCTGTATGGCTTTAAAAAAAAACATACATGACTGACTTCTGTATGAGTCAAAACAGTCTAAGAACTGTTATGCTTGACACTTTTTGAGTGAGTATCCAGAATATGTGGGGACGAGCCTTTTCTGCAGTAGGACCGTTTGACACGTTTGAGGTCACAGCACTCACAGCAACTCAGACGTCTCCATGATCATCCTGAAGAACACTGAGTTGAGCAGGATGAATAGTAAACTTGGCTATGCTTTAAAAAAGATACATAGAAAAAGCAAGGGGTAAGTGTGAGAGAACACATCTAGGAATAAGTATGAACTGGAGACATGCATATGAGTTTATTACTTTGAAAGAAACAAAGTGAGAGTTTAGACTTAGTTTGATTTAGTGCTCGTTTTCTTATATTATTGCATTGTTTTCGCACACACTGTATGAATAATGTGGCTAGATCACTTTAATTTTCTTGACATTATTAAAAACACTTCAGCTGTTGTAGTCTATTAGATAACATACCTTATAACTTTGTCCCTTTTAACGTTGTGTGTGAGATAAACCTTTGCCCACTATTCAGTATGCTGTACACAACAAAGACATGTATGGTCAGTTTTATTCTTTTTGCCTGTTTGTCTTCCTTCTGTCATTCCTCCCCACCCTCACTGCAGGCATGTCAGCAGTTGCCTCTCTCTTGTCTCTCTCCTGGGTGCTGGCCTCCTACCATAAGCTTCTGCGCGACTCTCGCGATGACCAAAAGAGCATGAGCTACCGGGGAGCTCTGGTGCATCTCCTGTGGCGCGTCTTCACCATTTCCTCAAGGGCACTTTCCTTTGCCCTCTTTGCCTCGGTTTTCCACCTCTACTTCGGCATTTTTGTGGTGCTACACTGGTGTGCTATGGCCTTCTGGGTGATTCATGGTGGCACTGACTTCTGCATGTCCAAGTGGGAGGAGGTGCTCTTCAACATGGTGGTTGGTGTGGTGTACGTATTCTGTTGGTTCAACGTGAAGGAAGGCAGGACTCGATACCGAATGATAGCCTATTACTCACTGGTGTTAGTGGAGAACACTGTCCTGACTGCCTTGTGGTATGTCTACAGAGACCCTGTCACCACTGACTCGTATGCTGCATCTGTGCTCTACGGCGTCTTCCTGTGCTTCGCCTCAGGAGTGGCCTGCATGATCCTCTACTATGGGGTTTTGCATCCTATGGGTCCCAGGCTGAGGGTCCTGGCAAGCTCTTGCTGTGCTGAGCTCCTCTGGGGTCTCCCCCTGCCCCCAGAGGCTGAGCCTATGGCCCCGACCCCAGGGCCTCGTGGCTCTCAGGCCACCCCCACTCGGGGCATGGCTTCAGGGGAATATGGAGAAGCTGAGGAGGCTGCCACGGATACCTGCCTGCCTGTATTCCAGGTGAGGTCCACAGAGCCCACTGATGCAGCAGGCCGGCCCATTCATCCCGAGGGGCCCCTGATTAAGATTGACATGCCTAGGAAGCGATACCCAGCCTGGGACGCACACTTTGTAGACCGTCGTTTGCGGCGGACCATAAATATCCTCCAGTACATCAGCCCCAATGCAGTGGGCATCAGGTACAGGGATGGGCCTCTCCTCTATGAGCTGCTCCAGTACGAGTCCTCCCTATAAAGGCACCCCCCCCTTTTCTTTCTTTTTCTCTCTCTCTCTCTCTCTCTCTCTCTCTCACACACACACACACACAGCTTCACCTCTCTCCATTTGGGTGCTTATTTTCTTCAGTTTGATTCCGTTATTTAACCAAGTTATTAGATTATTTCAAAGGTCTAAAAAGGTCTAAACAGAGAAAATGTAACATTTATTTTCACAAGTGAAGAGAATATTATTACAGAAATGGAGAACTGAGTCAAAAATAAGCAGTCCTTAAATGGGGCCCTTATGTGGATGTGTGCCACCAATGTATACAGTATGTTGGATAGTGTCTTTGTCCCTGTTAACTCTGAGATGCGCAAAGTCTCATGGGAATGATGGAGGACCATGGTACTCGTTTATCTTAATTTTCAGATTTCCTTGTAACTATTTTGTGCCTATTATAATTGAGTGATTGTGACGATATAGGACCGAAAAGGGATCAGGACTATCGAAACAGAGCACATTTGTTTGCGACAGAAAAGCACACAACGAACAATGTATGTTTTACACTTCTTTCTTTATTGATAAAAAGGCAAAGGGTTCTAAAGTAGATGACTTCTGGTGAAGTCTCATAGATATTTGTTTGATTACCATTACTGGCTTTCATTTATTTTCCAATAATTAGCTATTTAAAGACCCAAATTAAGAGTAATAACACTGCAATCACTGGGCAAATAACACTGCCATAAACACTTTAGTAAATAAGAAGGCCTTAAAATATAAAATGCATTTCTGTATTCGTTTCATATCGGTTCGTGGAAGGAGTAAAAGTTAATTTTTTTAAAAAAAAGTGCACAAGTGTTAGGCCATTTTACATCAACATATGTACGGTATTATTTGTCAATGTTTGCACAGTCGATTCTATATTTTGGGTATATGGATAAAAGCTTATTAACTGTATGAGTAATTTCTATAAATAGTGTCTGTAAGTGAAGAAATTCCAAAGACTGGAAGGTTCAGGGTTTAAATTTCAAAACAATGGTCAGTAAAAACACCTGTACCTTATAACTCCAACACAAAAGGAAATCCTTGCAGAACGCGGTGCTACGATTAATCTCTCCGATTCCTCCATCATTCCCTGTTCTTGTGAAGGTTCCGATTTGGATGGCTGTTAAAAATAAGCTACGAGTGGCACAACGTTTGTCAATTGTGCACTATTCTTACTATGAGTTTTTCATTAGGACGCTTTTATTATGTTGGTGTGCACTGTAAGACACACAAAAGAAAGGGTGATTTTAACTGATTTTAATTATAAAGGATGCATGCTAAGGCTGTGTACTTTGATGAATAACTCGGTTCTCCGTACGTGCCAGCCAGTGTGTGAGTGTTTCTATGGTGCTGCTCTTTTGCAAAATAACCGTAACTGTAACAGTTCTGTCACGTTATTGTCAATCTCTTGTACATAGAGCATTGCACCTCGTTTGAGGAAAAAGTACACTAAAAGGGAATGTGGCGTGTGATGAGTTTGCCATGAAGACTGATGACGCATATGTATTATTATTATTATCAGTTGCACAACACAAACAGTTTTTTCATTGTGTGCTATAACCTTTAGAAGTTTGTTTCTAATAAGATTTGTCTCAGCAGCTTAAATAGGTAATAATAATAATAATAATAATAATAATAACCTAGGATGCCAAGGTTCACTGCAAAAACGGAGACATGGGCTACTACAGACCTCTTTGTGCCTGCTGTGATTTCCGAAGCAGACTTCAGACGGGTTGTAGTGGATGGGGTGACGGGGTTTTTTTTTTGCCAAGGATGGAAAAGATATGAGTGGACAGACAATAATGTGCACGTCTTTGCACACGCATTTCTATTCCACTGATCTTCGGGACAGTTGTTGTCCACCATTTCGGCTCCATCCTTGGTTGCTGCTTTGACCCTTACGCCCTTCTCATGCGATTAAGATTGGGTATATTCTGATGCAAATATGTTCTCCCAGCCAGAAAATCATACATGCCAGAATCTAACAATTTCAACGACATGCTCTTTGAAACACTACTGTTTTTGTTCCACTGAGAAAAATAATTGGCTTTAGAAAAAAGAAGAAGAAGAAAAGACAGCCCAGCAAGTTTAAGCTATATAGAGTAGATATACAGTAGCATCTTTGTGAACTGTGTAAACGACAATAGCCGGCTACCCTCGATTAACCCAGAGGCCAACAGCTTTCCTAGGTGCTTGGCACATTGTCGCACTGTTGTTTGCTGGGATAGTCCCTGATTCATGATCGTGTGGATGTGATGGTTGTATGAGTTGGCTGCCTGGCACCCCCTGCTGTGTTCACACTTCACATACAGACTCCGCTACTACAGTATTAACACACTTTCACGAGAGAGAGATACACATTTAACCAGGTGCAAATACACTGTGATTCCTTCTCCCCTTACTCACTGCGATATCTGAAAGAATGTATACGGAGAGTTTGCATGAGGACTAAGCTGGCAAACCGAAATGTGTTAATATATTCAGATTACTGCCTTACAAGACAATAAATGACAGACGAAGAGCTGTGTAATCAACACGTGCTCAAATCCTTCACCACATCATAGTACGCAGAAAAGAGTGGCCAACAACAGTCCTGTATTAACAGATACTTTGTGGTGCCTTGTTTCACTGGGTGCTCCTCTCTAGCCATGGCAGCCAGTACAGCAAACAACAATGCCAGTGTCTCTTTCTCCTTTCATACTACACACAGTACTGTAACCAAGTTTAACCGAAATGAAAAAAACAACAACATCGAATCGACTCGAAGTGCTAACATTCCCTAACCTTAAGAGGCTTCGTCTTTGCAAAACTAAATTACCACAGAGATACGAACGCAAGGCAATACTTAACATCTGCTTGAATACTGGGTTATATGTTTTCCTAATATGAGCAGATACACTGACGGCCTCTTTATGATTTTGGTCAAATTGGATTTAATCCCTAATTAGAATGTCCGTTATTCAACAGGGTTCACTTACCGTAAGCTATACACAGTTGTGAAGCTGCTTAGCAATTAATTTGATGTGTTTCTGTCTCCGCCTTCCTCTGTCTTGCAAGATGAATGATCTGTCGTGCCAACAAGTTAACCTTTTTTCTGTCTGTTGTTTGTCTTGTGAACCAAAATGTCTCGCCAAATGGATTTCTGCCTGCAAAAACGTACGTAGAAACAATACGAGTAGGAGAATTACGTGGGATGTACAAGACAAGGTGCTGACTGGGTATCAAGGACAGTAACGGTATAGGAAGCATCAAAGTCTCGAAAGGCCTATAGTACTGAATTCACCCATAGACTGCCCCGACATCAGCCGGCTTCCTAGCATGTCCACAGAATGCCTCGTGCGGTGACGCGTCCAATATGTTTGCATGTTAACTTTCTTGAGTGCAGTGTTTCACTCGTTCCCTGGGTTCCTTCAAAGTATTGCCAAGTCGTGGCTCATTGCACCAGGTTCAATTTCAACCTGTACAGTTGTGCCATCTGTATTAAAACAGAGCCAAATGTTCTTTAGACAAAGTAAATTAAAAAAAAACAAAAAAAAAAACAAAAACAAATGGTGCATTTATGTTCGTCGATCTGGTGCTTACAGACGAATTCTAAAGGTGCTACCACAGAATGTGGACTGCAGGACTCCATGTCGCGGCTCTCAGAGCAAGGCAGCCATCTGAAGGATCTGCTCCTTTAATATCACATAACTCTTTAACTCTGGAAGAACAAGCACCTCAACACAGTTTACAGCTGAACTTCAGTCTCTTAAATACGGTGGCACTTATTATTTCTCAACATGTACAACGAAGCAACAACGGAGGAAGAATTCAAGTCATTTCATCTGTTTTTATAAACGTACCTTGTTTTGTATGTACGCTAGCAGCGTTTCCCTTCTGAGCGAGGAAAAAAAGATACAAATCCATTATTCCAACATCCATTCAGAGGCGTAACAACAATAATGCTAAGAAAAGGGATTGCTGACAAGAAGAAAATGCAGAAGGTGATTGCTGTGTTGTATATTCCTGTCATCTCTATGTCCAGAACCTGTGTGTATCTTATTTATTTTTATTTTTTTTTTCATTGTTGTTGTTGTTCCTGTTACTGTAGGTCTGGCTGTAATATTTTGTTGGAAATTGATCTTATCAACGGCTATGTTTGTCAGATGAAATGCTACTGAATTTTAGAATTGTTATCCATGCTGTGAGAGACTGGTTTGAATAATACTGATTACATTTTAGATTGTGTTCAACTGTTAATGTGTTTGATGAGTATGTAACCGTATCCCAGAATTACATGGGGTATTTAAGAGCATTGATCAAATTACTCAGCAAACTATTTGCTACTGTGTGTAGCATCTACTTCTCTGACTATAATATTTACTTATGTTGAAAACATAACGAGAGGTTTATTTGATGTTGTCAGATATAAATGAAAGTAAATTGTTTCGCTGGATTCCCCGTTATTTGAAAGCAAATCTGATGTCCAGTATTGTATGATGCCCTATGTTTTAGGGAACAACATTAATGATGTTAATAACACATGGTGCTACAGTTGTTTTTGTATACTTTTGATTTTTAGATGAAAAAAAAGGAATACTACAACAGAAGAGAAGAAAAAAAAAACTTGTCAAGCTTTACTGTCAATAATTAGATGAGACTTTTCCGTTAAGACACAAAAAGGAATATACAGCTTGAGCGTGTGTGCAAATATACCATACGATGTATACTGTATGCACAGTTTGCCCAGTGACAGATCAAAAGTGGTTATATACAGATGTATATGTACAGATGTGTATGTGAATGTACTGATATGATAGAGATAGACTTCCCAGAGTAACATATTGTTGTTTAATAAAGAAATATTACATTCTATAATTCACTCTATCATGAAATTTCTTGCCCTATTTGATCTCTTTTATAAATAGAACAATATGGATTACTATTCATGTAAAAAGATTATGTAGTGTTCCTGGGAATGCAATTGTCCTGGGACTTAAAGTGTGGTTCAGGGGTCCCCAGGGGCCCATAAGTCAGAGCCAGTGGTTCTGTGATTATTTTTCTTTCGTTTTTTTCTTTTCATTGTTTGAAATCACAATCCACCATTATGAAAGTTATTATATTTATTACAGTACTTTTACAGCTATTAGACGAAGTAATTAGACTAATTTACATAATCATTTCAATTACTGTCGTCTCACAGCAGGAAGGTTCCGGGTTTGAGCCCAGTGGCCGACGGAGGGCTTTTTTAATTGGTGGCTCTAAATTGACCGTAGGTGTGAATGTGAGTGTGAATGGTTGTTTGTCTCTATGTGTCAGAACCTGCGATGATCTGACGACTTGTCCAGGGTGTACCCCGCCTCTCACCCATAGTCAGCTGGAACAGGCTCCAGCTTGCCTGCAACCCTGCACAGGATAAGCGGTTACAGATAATGGATGGATTTGAATTACATGAGTTTAATAACCCCAAAACAAATAGGCCAAAAAATAATGTCAACTTTGATTGAATTATACTTTGAATAAACAAACAATGTGTTTTGTGAATGTCGAGTTCAGGAAGAAAAAGCAGTCCAGCTTTTCCAACTTATGCATGTGGGGTTGCTCCCTGTTGATCCACGCCATGTTAATTGGAGCATAGTTTTACACCGGATGCCCTTCCTGCCACAACCGTCCCATTTCCAGGCATGGGAAACAACCTATGGACAACTTAGAATAGCCAGTTAACCTAACTGCATGTCTTTGGACTGTGGGGGAAACCCGAGCACCCAGAGGAAACCCACACAGACACGGGGAAAACATGCATACTCCACAAAGAATGGCCCTCATCAGCCACTGGGCTCAAACCCAGAACCTTCTTGCTGTGAGGCAACAGTGCTAACCACTGCACCATTGTGCCACACGAAGAAAAAGCTCTAGTGCTTCAGAAAATATCAAAAATATTATTGCACACATTTAAATAATGAGATTAATATAACTTAATAGTTGTATTATGTTTATAAAATATATCTGTGAATTTTTTAATAGTTAATGGGATCCCTGACTGCAAAAGAAAGAGAGAGAGAGACCCTGCTATGGGTCGCTATAGAATACAACACATTAGTTTGTTAAACTGGAAAAGATTATGGTCATTTAAGGCCAATTAGTCTAAAATTCCAGTCATATTGGACCATGTGCACTATCTATGGAAGCCCGTTTCCACCACTTGAAAAAATGAAGTCACATAGTATGTCATAATAATGAGAGCATATCTCATAAAGATGACTTTGTCGTAATTACTTGTCATAATAATGACTTATTCTATGGTGGTGCAATGGTTAACACTGCCACCTCACAGCAAGAAGGTTCTGGGTTCGAGCCCAGTGGTGTATGGGGGCCTTTCTGTGTGGAGTTTGCATGTTGTCTGTGTGGTTTTCCTCCAGGAGCTCCAGTTTCCCTGACAGTCCAAAGACATACAGTTAGGTTAACTGGCTACTCCAAATTGCTAAGTTGTCCATAGGTGTGAATGGTTGTTTCCCAAGCCCAGAAATGGGAGGGTTGCGGCAGGACGGGCAGCCGGCGTAAAACTATGCTCCAATTAGTATTACATGTGGATCAATAGGGTCCATATGGGAGTAACTCCACACATGTAAGTGGTAAAAGCTGGAAGGAGTGAGTGAGTGACAGAGGTGGACAAAGTACCCAACTTCATTACTTAAGTCAAAGTACAGATCCCACTGGTCAAATGTGACTCCGATACAAGTGAAAGTT
>JAOPUC010000022.1:57236674-57247046 GCA_027564185.1 Cephalocassis borneensis | reverse complement strand
GGGTGTACCCCGCCTTTCACCTGTAGTCAGCTGGGATAGGCTCCAGCTTGCCTGCGACCCTGTAGAACAGGATAAAGTGACTAGAGATGAGATGAAATATGAGATGAATCTTCTATGCTTCAGATCCACTGCCTTCCTGTTACCTGTCTGCTCTGCCTATCTGCTCAGATCTCCTGGAAAACCCCTGATCATCTGCTTGCTTTTGTTCAATAAAATCAACCCTACCTACTAAACTGCCAGTCTTGACTCTTGCTTTTGGGTCCTGCCTTCTCTACACATTTAACACGTTCTGAAATACTCAAACCAGCCCATCTGGTACCAACATTCCTACCATGATTAAAGACACAAAGATCACCCCCCCCCCCCAGTCATTCTGATATTTGATGTGAACATTAATTGAAGCTCTTGACCTGCATCAATTTTGCAATATGCTGCTGCCACATGATTGGTTGACTTGATAACTACATACATATGCAGCTGTTCTTAATAACATGGACAGTGAATATATGTCTATAGCAGTGTGTTTGAGAACAAAGTTCACATAAAAAAAAGGATACAATTACAAAATGATCATGCCTCCTGCCGCTTGCCCCGATAGTCTTTCCTGTTCATCCAAATAACTACTTCAACATGCAAGTAAGCCCTGGTTCTTTGACAAAACCGATATTAAGGAAGTTATAACTACAAATTAGTGAACGTGACCTATAGCTTTGAAAATTAAATCTGAAAAACTACCAAAAACAACAAAAAAAAAGTTACCAGACATTGTGTCAGGATGAAACAGAAGAGCTTTCCTTTTGCAATAAATATTTCTGTAGAATGAAATGAATGAATGAAGTAAAATTGCCACCAAGTTTGCTTTGCTTGAAGTTACACATTACCAACTTATTTACTGAGTCAAGGCAAAACCCCAGCTCTCCCCTGGGGTCACCAGAGCACATAAAATAGGCCTACAGCAAATATTCAAGGCACATACTCGGTGTCTACATTCTTCCACCATGGCCAAAGCTATCAATTTCATCCTTCTTGCCGCAACACTTTTCTGCTGTCAGGCTGCTCCAGTGGTAAGTTACTGTGGTCCACAGAGTTCATCTTTCTGGAAGAAAAAGAAAAAAAAACTTTAACAAGACGACACAATACTTCTAAGTGCAATCTCGTCCAAACTAAATTGTTAAAACTGTGTCAAATAACTTGAAGTTGGGTGATTTTTAAAACACCTTGTATTACTTAAAACATTATAATCAGACATATTCGAAGCTGACGTACTTGGATTAGAATGGAGATGAAAATATTGTTAAATGTTGCATATAATTGGTTATTTTGGATTTTTGGAACTCAGTTTTTGATGGTGGTAGCTTAATAGCATAGTGAAAGAATAACATTGATGCTTTAAATAGATGCATTCAAAATGCTATTAAAATTTGTTCTCTAGGTTGAAGAATGACTAAAAACCAAACCAAACGTTTTTAAGCAATTGTTCATTTTTGTTCTTTATTGTAGGTTGTTTATATTAATGTCTAGTGGTGACTAGAAAATTTGACCAGATCACAGATTTCAATCATCTCCTCATAGCAAGATTTTGTTTCTAATAATGTAGATATTCATCAAGACATCAAGTGTGTACGTTAATGTTAATAAACGTCATGTCTGTCTATGAAAAAGTAACACTGACACTGCACTCACTGAATCCACATAAGATCAGAAAGTGCAATTAGGTTCTTTGTTGCCTCTTAGGATCGTCATGGCAGCTCAGACGTACATTGTCCCCTTAACGTAAAGATCCTGGACGCATTGAAAGGCACACCTGCTGGAAATGTGGCACTCGTGGTCTTCCGCCAAGGTGCTGATAAAACATGGGAAAAAGTTGCCAGTGGGTAAGATGACATCCAAAAAGTTCTCATTCTCTGATATCAAGTTGGTTTGTGATACCGTTCTGTAATAAGAAAATTGCAAATAAGTAGTTCTACAGCTAGCATTATACTATTCTACTGTGGATAATTTTCTTCACACAGATTTCACTCAATTTATTTTACATACAGAATATAAAGCAGAGAAAACAGGATTTCTGAAGTGTTTGATTACAGAATGGTGAAAGTAGCATTCAATAAATGTCTAAGATTCTGTAAGCTGTGACGTTGGGTGATCAAATCAAGAATTTTGTATTGGACTCATGATAGCTCAGAAATAATGAAAATATGGTAATTGTAATAGTGGAGATGATCTCATTGATGGGGTAGGGAATCTGATTTACTGTAACAGATTTCAGTCTTCCATCACTTATGAACTCGTTCTCTGAATAATTTCAATATTGCTTCTCTCCAGGAATACAAATGTAGCTGGTGAGGTTCACGAACTTCTCTCAGAGCAGGACTTCAGTCCTGGCGTGTATCGTGTCGAATTTGACACCAAAACCTACTGGAAAGCAGAAGGTCACAAATCATTCCATGAAGTTGCTCAAGTAAGTAGTTATTCGGTCTTAAAAAAAAGAAAAAAAAACCCTTTACTAGAAATGCTCATTAACAAGGTTTAAGCCAGGAGACTAATTATTCCATCTCCTGGCTGAAAAAAAAAAAAATCCCAGCGCTTTTGTCAAGTTGAAAACATGAAAATTGACCCACACCTTCACTATTTAAGTTCTAAGATCCAGTAATTTTGTTCAACCATGAGACTGGGCTCTAATATTCCTCATTTGAGAGGCTATATTTTTAACAGCACCAGATTCTGAAAAGGTTTGCTTTATAGGATTTTTTTCTGCATTTTAGTTGTGCCCAATTAAAGAAGACAAGAAAATGTTTCCCTTCGAGAGCAATGTAGTATACCCATAGAGATAAGATCCATAGTGACTGAATTTACAAAGTGTATAAACAGAGCTTTGATGTTCAGTAAATTCCATCATTGAAAGACAAACGGAACTGCTACTTTTGGACTTTAGCCAAGTGTTTCAATTTTGTCAAATGTACCACGCAGACCCATCTGTCCAAAAACCCTTGGTAAGAACATTAAAGGATGCGGTCATAAAGGCACGGTTTTAGAACACAGTTCAAGGTGTCCAAGTACTGTATGAGGTTTTACATGAATATGAGCATCTAAAGTGTGATTTTTTTTTTTTTTTACTGACCATGATTGCAGGTGGTGTTTGAGGCTCATGCAGAAGGACACCTTCATTACACTTTGGCCCTGTTACTGAGCCCCTTCTCCTACACCACAACAGCTGTAGTGGGGAAAGAACATGACTAAATATGTGCAGCATGCCAAGTACCTACATCATCCACATTTCCCATACCCATACAATGATCATCTTGACGGGTCACCGTGACGAACACACTCGGAGGGAAGAGGAGAAAAAGAAAAAATTACTCTCTGAACAGATTTTCAACTATAAACTCTTTTAATGGTCATTACAGAGTGTAATGCAGTGAGCAAACCGGTAACACCGTGAAGAGCCCAGAAAAATGAAAGAAAGAGGGGGACAAGATCAAGATTTTACACATCAGCCAAAGCAATCGCTACCTCACATCTCATTCCAAACAGAGTTGCAGAAACCATGGACCCTGGAAAAACAGTACGAGACACAAAGGAGAGAGTGTCCCCCTGGTTTTCTGCTTCAATTTATTAGTTTTAAATGTTTTAGAAGACTACACATTTCAATCCAGATTTAAATTAAATACTTGTGAAAAATAAAATGTGCACTCTCCATTATTTTCATTTTTGAAACACCAAAACAGTCACCTCACTGCAACTGTCAATCGTGAATGCGAATGTGTAAAGAAAGGAACTCAAGGCACAAATATGAATACGGCAAAAAACATAACACTCTGTAACAAATTTGTAATGAATACATTTTTCAAAATCTGTATTTTTCAATCATTTCAAAAGACACAGATGGACAAGGGATGGGTTGCAACAATATAGATATTTATATATTTTTTAAATAAAATCTTTTTGAGATGAAACTGATTTAAACCTACAGGCCACCTTATTATGGTAACTTACTTAAAAAAAAAAATTCACAGGTTCAAAAATTGACAGCACACTCCGAGCAGAAGCCAAATTAGGAATACAGAGTTAAGACAGAAGGCTTAAAACACCTCCCGAGTTGGCAAACCTTATTTTTTTTTAAATACACTAAATGCCATAAGTTGCTTGTGATGAATTTCAAAAAGGTTACTAGTAGCTTAATAACAAGATTTCACAATTTGCACATTGCAAGCACCTTGGTAAAGATACTTTAATATAGTTTGAAACTTTCAGTTGTGTTTTTCTTTTTTCGGTCAAAGTTCACTACATTTATGCATGAAAGGATTGAAGATGAATAGATAATCATTCAGACCAATGTGTAAGTGATGTACACACTGGGTTACAGTGTGAGAATGCAAGATCTGTATTTAAATAAAATGCTGCCCATTGTCTGACCAGCATCCACCACAGAATACTGCCTCCTTGCTAGATAGTCACTTATAACATATTGCAATATCAGTGCATTTTCCTTGAAGCTAATTTCTTCCATAACACTGAATGAAAATCTCAGTTCTCCAACTAAACAGCTTAAGGGGTTGTGGGTTTATTAATTAAAATGAATACAGGCTCAATTTGATGCATTCATGTCAGATTAAGTGCAGTGTTTGATGTTCAGTACGTTATGTATATATTTTTCCCCTTGGATCAAACTAATCCTTTTTTAAAAGCTAATATCACTCTCAGACAGAAACCCCTAAGGTAACAAATCAACCTTAATTTTAAGACCTCAACACTAGTGAAAGTAGAAAGCTTTAGAAGCAATGAGAGTGAAGGTTTGGATTAAAAAAAAATTATAATAACAGGAAGGAAAAGTTTTCACGCAGGGGCACAATGGGACTTTGGCACCTCTAATCTCCTTCACTGTAATATTAACATTCGCTTCTTCAACCCTGTTTCATACGTACGCTTTCAGATTCCTTAGCCCATTGGTCAAAAGTGTATTCATATAAACTCTAACCGGAGCAACTAGGCATCAAACAGACTTCAGTCTGCAAGTTGAAGAAAAGAAGAAATCTGTAAACAAGTAACTTGGGTGTACAGAGTACAAGAATGCTTCAGGGCACATACATATCTTTAGAGAGCAATGGCTCAGCTTGGCCTTAGAGGAGAAAACACTGAGGAGAAAAAAAAGGCCTTTGCTTGAACGGCACAACAAGGACAGCCCACATAAGAGCACCTTGAAAAGGCAACAGCTCAGAGAGAATGAAGCACAGAACATGACCCTGTGCAAGCTGTGAAAGAAAAGGAATTACCCCAAGCATCAGTGAGCTTTGGGATTAGAGAACACTTTAGGATTAGTGCTACGAGCATGTCAGTACTACAGGGGAAAGAAAAGCTAGTGCTGCGTGTGGCACAGCTGATATGCTCGGACTGCAGTGAAAGGGGATACGTGCTTCTCCAAGCACACACACGGAGTGTAAGAATACCAAATACTTCTCTATTTAGGACAGATATAAATTAACAAAATGGCGCAAATCCCCCCCGCACACACACTTAAAAAAATAAACCAAATTATGAAATAACATTAGGCTGTATATACAAAGGCAATCAACATGTACAAAAAAAAAAAAAACACAACCCACCAACAGCTCAAAACTTTAACAGCATAAAGTCTTCATTGCCCAAATTCTACTCTGATGCCATTCAAGAGTAACACATCACTCTCTCATCCAGGCCCAACTTATTTTATGACTAGAGTGCAACATCACAAGGGACTTCATATACACAGCTGGAGGATCTCACTCACTCGCTCACACAGACACACACACACACAGACACACACACAATTACTATAGCATTTTATCATTTAGCAGCTGTGTACCTGACTGCTCAGCAATTCTTCGAGTGAATGACAGCAATAACATTTCCCCTCACCTGATATCTTTTCTTCACTTTCATTGTTACAGTGCACAAAAGAAAAAAAAATTATTATATGATATACAACTAAAAAAATTGTAAAAGTAAGGCATGCTGCTGATATTGGTGTTTTGCTTAAGAGACCACACATCCCAGTTTCATTTGTCTTTAGTCCCCAAACTGAAGCTTCCATTTGTGTAAGGTGTGGGTAGGGGGTTAAAGGAAAAAAAAAGAAAAAAAGACAGTTAGCTGCCAAAAGTAAGAGTATGTGCACTGGAATGATTCATGACATTACAGGATCGAGTGAGCAGTCGTGATCCTTCGTGCACTCACAGCCCGCAAAAGAAAATGTGACGCTCACATTACTTACACACACACACACACACACACACACACACACACACACACACACGCCACTGGAGTGCTCGAAAGTACATCTCAAGAAACTAAAAAACAATAAATTAATGAAGGCCAAAAAAACCCCCCGACCATTTACAGTACATACATAAATTATCATATGCCTTAAAATACTACTAACATGATACAAAACGTGCCTTAAAATATCTATTGGCATTTAGGTTGCTGTTGAGTTGTAAAACTGAGCGGTCTACATTGTTGGCATGGATGAAAACTGACACTCAGAGTGATAACAGCCTACGAAAATCAGTTAAGGCTTCGCAGTAAACATCTGAATTGTTGACACAGACACGCCCCAAGTTCTTTTTCATCCTTTTTTTCGTAGCTTGATATGATTTGAGTAGCTAAAGCCGCATAAACATAGAGACATGCATTGGGACACACACACTCGCGCAAAAAGAAAAAAAAAAAAGAAGAAAAAACCCATATGTAAGACTTCACATACAATCATTTTAGTATTCAGGCCTTTATCCTTTTGTCTCTTGGTTTTAAGGTTACTTGGCGGCCGTATGTGATGTTCAGGCCACACACTTCATGATTCTGGGTCGGTTGTCTTCAGGTACTAATGGCCAGGTGGAGTGGATGGAGAGACGGGTGTCAGTACTCCGATATTGGGGCAAGCTCAGGGCTCAGGTTAACAGTGATGTTCTTGTACAGACTACTTAAAGATATTTCCGGAGAATACTGAAGATTATTTAGGCCATCCAAATATTGCCGTTCTTTAGAATACCTTAGCAACTTGTACCTGAGAGAGAGAGAGAGAGAGAGAGAGAGAGAGAGAGAGATATGCAAATGAACAGCACATTCAACAAATCACAGGATCAAAAGCAGAGCGTAAAGGGTATTGCGCTACTGCAAATGAGGTGCGTCAGCAATAGGTCACTGCCCTGGAGGTTACAAGCATTTAAACATGGGAAGACGCATGTTAGTTTAACCTCTACTTGATGCATGCAAGCGTAAAGCAAATACATATTTGCTGAAATCATCATCCTCCATTTTTTTTTCTCCTGTTTCCAGTTGGCCAAAACCCTAAACACTTCCATCTCTCATCAGTTTATTTACTGAAAATTTGTTTATGCAACATATTAAAATGTCATAAGACTGAGCACTAATGAGAAAGACAAATGGGCAAAGAGCAAACTGACCTTCCTAGGAACTGCACTTCTCCTCTGTGGTGATGGGGAATTGATTTGTATTTGCCAATATCTCCTTCAGGTCTGGTCACATTCAAGCCAACAAAGTGAACCCTGGGACATCACAGAGCGATGGACATTGAAAACATGTACACACTGAGTACAGCATCACTGTTTAATTACATTTGCACACATCCACCCACCTGTTCCAGAGGTCATCGTCCTCCCCTCCCCAGCCCCAGAATGCATTGGGAAAACCATTGATCTTGCGGAACTGCTCGACTGTAAGTCCGCTCACTCCTCCAAAGAACTCATTGTAGGGCAGACTGCACACATGCATATTCACAAATACACATCTGGAGTTAACATTTTAGGGAATACATGTTATTTCCTGAACAATATTGTGACTTGATGCTCCAACCTTGTACTGGTGGTCGACATGCACTCGCTGATTACTTTATTAGGGACACTATATTAACACTCAATACATTTTCCCATTCTGGAGGTTGATTTGAACATTACCTGAAGCTGCTGGACCGTATCTACATGATTTTATGAATTGTTTAATTGATTAGATAATTTAAAAATTTTTTTTAAAGATATTTTTTGGGTTTTTTTCACCTTTATTGGATAGGACAGTGTAGAGACAGGAAATGAGCGGGAGAGAGAGACGGGGAGGGATCGGGAAATGACCTTGGGTCTGAATCGAACCCGGGTCCCCGGATTTATGGTATGGTGCCTTATCCACCTGAGCCACGACACCCCCAGAGGTGCACTTTTTTAAATTGTGACACACACAATTAAGATGAAAAAACAGAAATCTGGAGTGTGCACAGATATTCACCCCCTTTTTGTTTGAAACCTCTAAATAAAAACTGGTCCAACCAGTTCACTTCATAAGTCCACCTGTGTGTAATCAGTGTCACATGATGTCTGTATAAATCAACCTGTTCTGGAAGGACCCTGACTCTGGTACACTACTAAGCAAGCAACGTGAAAACCAAGGTGCACTCTAAACAGGTCAGAGACAAAATTGTGAAGTATACAAATTAAAAAAAAAAAAAAAAAAGATTTGAAGGTGCTGCAAAGATCCACAGTGGAGATGGGAGTATCTGCTCATAGGACCACCAAGTTGTACACTCCACAGAACAGGGCTTTATGGAAGAGTGGCCAGAAAAGGCCATTGCTTAAGAAAACACAATTGGAGTTTGCCCAACAGTATGTGGCAGACTCCCCAAACACATGGAAGAAGATTGTCTGGTCAAATAAGGCTAAAATTGATTTTTTTTTTTAAGCCATCGTGGGAAATGCCATGTGTGGCGCAAATCCAATAGCCAACGGTCATGAGTTCTGTAGGTCACCAACCTCATAACGATCATTGACTAACTTTTCTACCAAGTTAGAGAACAAAAGAAATGCCTTGTCCAATAAAAAAAAAAAAGCTGAAATGCCATTGGTCTTGAATTTCTTTTCCTAGTATCCTACTGATTTTGCTTTTCACTTATAGTCTCCTATTTGGTTAGTTTTCTGAGGCTTTATCTCTTCTGATTGGCTTCCTGTCACTATCGAGTTTAGCTTTTGTGCCTGAATTTGGGATGTGATTATGTTTTTGATGCATCTAAGCTATCCAAGTTTGTCATTTTACTTATCAAAGTATTGGTGCAATTGATTATATTGATCCATCGTTGCAGCCCTACAGCAATGGTCCTATTCCTTTTTGATTCGATGTGTATCTTGAACACCAGAAGACTGATTTGTCTGCTGTTGAATTGGCTAACTGTGACCCTATCTTTGTGTATACACAGAGACCCGGGATGCCCCCAGCAAATCGGATGACTCCTCAAGGCCCCCCCATGGGTCCTCCAGGCTACGGTGCTAGTCCAGTACCTCGCCCTGGAATACCAGTCATGGACCCGTCTCGTAAGAGACCTGCACCACCTCAGATTCCACAGCAGGTCCAACAACAGAACCGCAACCAACAGTAAGTGTTTGAAAATCAGAAAATGTGTATCTGTACAACTACTCAATGTCCAGATAAAAAAAAAAAAACTTTTTCCCTCTTTTAGTGCCAAGAAGAAGAAGATGGCTGATAAAATTCTACCTCAGAGAGTAAGTGTTCCTCCCCCCCCCAAATTAAGTAGAGGTGAACTGGTTCTTTTTTAAAAATTGAATAAATTAAAAACAGCTGCTATTGCATTGAAGTATTGAACCGTTAACATGGTGTGCAAATAGGCCATGCCTCTTTTAGAATGATCTGACGGGCACAGTGTCCTACATTATTGATTTGTTTGATGTTTCTAAATAATAGCCTGCTAAAGAGACCAGCGCATGATGCCTGTCTATGAAGAGATGTTTATTCAGTCCTGATCTTGTACAACATTTTTGTTTTTTTTAAACAACAACAAAAAAAAATCACTTCAAGTCAAATACAACACAATCCTGTAACTTTGGGTCAGTCTGGTTTTCCTGTTTCCCTGCAGATCAGAGAGCTAGTCCCAGAGTCTCAGGCTTACATGGACTTGCTGGCCTTTGAGAGGAAGCTGGATCAAACCATCATGCGCAAGAGACTCGATATTCAGGAGGCACTGAAGAGACCCATCAAGGTTAAACATCATTACTTGTCTTCAGTAAAAACAGAACTTGGAATTTACAGTGGGGCAAAAAAGTATTTAGTCATTCACCAATTGTGCAAGTTCTCCTACTTAAAAAGATGAGAGGCCTGTAATTTTCATCATAGGTACACCAACTATGAGAGACAAAATGAGGGAAAAAAAATCCAGAAAATTACATTGTCTGATTTTTAAAGAATTTATTTGCAGATTATGGTGGAAAATTAGTATTTGGTCAATAACAAAAGTTCATCTCAATACTTTATATACCCTTTGTTGGCAATGACAGAGGTCAAACATTTTCTGTAAGTCTTCACAAGGTTTTCACACACTGTTGCT
>JAOPUC010000022.1:54825960-54837681 GCA_027564185.1 Cephalocassis borneensis | reverse complement strand
TTTCCTTTATTTTACACTGTAGACTGGATTAAAATATTTCATTTTTGGGTCAAACCTTCTATTGTACTGCTTGCAACGTGGGTGTGAGGAGCTTTTCAAGCAATATGGTAAAAATAGTCCTGAAAAAAATCTCATACCCCACCTTTAATAAGACGAAAAAAAATTAAAGCTTATGTTACAGAGAAACCGGACAATCCTCCATCTGAAGACTTTAGAAAAAAAGTTAAAAGTTTTCCCCCTTTGAATGTTACAAAGTGCTGATACTGGAGGGTCCTTCCATACACACATGGAACTCCACGTGGAAATCATCACCATGTTAACAATTACACACATTCTTAATGCGCTGATGTGACGTGTCCACCATACAGCTTCCAGTGTGAGCTGTTACTATAGAAACAATACCGAGTGCATTAATATGAACCTGTGATTTGCCTCGCAATCAGAACTAATGTCAGAGGCGCCGTTATAGAAGATTAATCAACACCTTCTGACCAATCAGAATAGAGGATTAAACAGCACTGTGGAAAAAAATAACAATTAACAGCTATTCCACGAAATCGAATCATAAATCAGCTGATAACCGGCGAGGCGCCATGTACAATGAGATTGAATGGAATAACTGTTTTATTCTATCCACATTCACTGGATTTTGAGAAACAGAGCATTTTTATTATTTGCAAATTTGATAAATAAAAACTTTATACAAAATGTCCAACAAAACCTTTCCACTTAGAATGTAAACAAACCGGCAAAATGACAGTAGCAATTTGTGAAAAATGCTATAATAATAATAATTCTTGAAAAATAATTTAAAAAAAGATATGTTCTTACCATCAAATACTTTTTATTCCATGTTTTGTTGCTTTTTTTATTTGGGGTTTTGTTTTTGAGTAGAGTTTTTATTTCATCCTCGATTGGTTCAGCAACACACTCTCTGCCATTTTGCTTTTCTCTACTCATGATATATGAGCTGATAGCCTAGTAGTAGAGCAGCCAATCAAAGCATGCGTTTGCTCATATCCAGTGAATGTGGATAGAATAATACAGTATGTAACATAAATATGTGGGGGCATATTGCACATTTGGTATGTCTATTGTTTATTTCCAGTTCAGCAAGTGTTTATTGATAGGTAAAAGCTCTGAGTATTCGCCACGTCATTCAGCATGTTGAATAAACACACGTATTTTAATGTGCAGTGGCTATTTATTTGTCGTATCTGTCTGAACATATGAAATCATGTTTGCTCTCCTCTTAGATGGACAAATACATGCCACCTCAGTTTCAGACCATGCCAGAGCATAAGAAGTTTAATCAGAACAGTTTCATGATCACGGACCAAGGTTCACCTTACAGCATCAACATGAACGTCTTCCTGCCTGATGTCCCGTACCTGCGTCCTGGTCTCTGTCGACCTACAAGGCCCACACCGGCACCCCAAATGAAATCAGAACCCATGCATCCAGTCAACTACCCGAGCTGCCACAGCACCGTTCTGTCACCTGCTCCACCATCAGAATACACGCACCACTTCAGCCCTGCCAGTGGAACATGCAGCTCTGCATTCATCAAGCAGGAGACACCAGAGCTTGACTACCAAGATGTTCCTCTATTCCAACTTCTGAATTCAGACCTAGACCCTGTAGTGCCCGGTCCCCACTCTGGTGTTTGCTCATCCATGTCATCATACAGCAGCATGAATTCATCCCTTACTCCCACTGCAAGAAGACCCATGTGTGATATGGGCAGCTGTGGGACTTCACCAGCCGGTCACTTTGGTCGGAGTCATCAGCAGCTGAATGTGCCGTACCTTCCCCCCTCCCCTCCAAACTCCGAACCCAGCAGTCCTGACAGGAGAAAAGAACTCTTGCACAAGCTCTCACCTCCTCCCTCTTATGCTGCCAGTATTGCATCTAAACTGGTAGGGCCGGCTTTAGGCCCTCAGGCAGCCGTACCAGTACAAATACAAGCCATGTCTGCCAGGCACAACCGCAGGAACAATCCTGATCTAGACAAGAGGAGGATACATCACTGCAATATCCCAGGTGCGCTCTTAGACCAGAGTATGCTCTCACATACTGTCATCCTTGAGAAACAGAACTGGCTTTTGCAGGTTTGAGCTGCAAACATGACCTCTCACTGCATTTAATGATTTTAGATAGTAATCAAAACATTTCACTTAGAATCTTAGGAGACATTTTGGAAGTGTTTATGTGCTTCAGTCAGTTTATTACATCTTTCAGCATGGCAGGTATTATCACTTGAAAGAAGTTACTGCGAAATAATAGCAATATAAAATCGGTATATAATAGGTGGGGCGGCACAGTGGAGTAGTGGTTCGCACTGTCACCTCACAGCAAGGAGGTCCTGGGTTCGAGCCCAGCGACCGACGAGGGCCTTTCTGTGTGGAGTTTGCATGTTGTCTGTGTGGGTTTTCTCCGGGTGCTCCGGTTTCCCCCAAAGGCATGCAGGTTAGGCTAATTGGTGGCTCTAAATTCACTGTAGGTGTGAATGAGTGTGAATGGTTGTGTCTCTGTGTCGGCCCTGCGATAACCTGGCGACTTGTCCAGGGTGTACCCCGCCTCTCGCCCATAGTCAGCTGGATAGGCTCCAGCTTGCCTGCGACCCTGTAGAACAGGGTAAAGCGGCTACAGATAATGGATGGATGGATATAATACTGTAGGTGGTAGGATTGTCACAGTGCATGCTGTTGTTACAAGATCATGGTAGAGGTCTCATTACAGGAAAAAAAAAAACACCTCGAATTAGTGTTAGTGATAATTACATAGGTAAAAGTATCAGTTAATATAAGGTGACATTCCCAACACTCCTACATTAAGACATTTCTGGGTTACATTACATTAATGCCATTTTAGCAGACGCTCTTATCCAGGGCGACATACAACATACCTAGAGCAGCCTGGGCAGCAGTCAGGGGTCAGGTAGTTTTCTCAAGGGCACTTCAGCCAGTCCTGTTTGTCCAGAGAATCGAACCAGTGACCTTTTGGTCCCAAAGCTGCTTCTCTAATTGTTAGGCCATGGCTTCCCCCATGAAATAAGTTGAAATTAAATCATTAATATTGGAGCTCAAAACTCAAATTGATGCATCTACTTATTTGGTTATTATTTTTATTTTTTGCATCAGGTTGTAAGAAAGTCTACACCAAGTCCTCCCATCTGAAGGCACACTTACGGACTCATACAGGTAAAAACTTCAATCGCAAATAGTGCAACAGTCTGTAACTTTTTTTTTTTTTTGAAGTGTACTTGATCTGTTGCTAGGCAGAAGTACAACCACAGGCATACACTTGAAAGCCTATGTTAGCTCCTCCTCATGAGATACCAGATGTATGTCTCAAGGGTGGAAAAACTTTCACTCTACCACCACACCTTGACATGTCCATTAGGCCTGTAGTTTTTCTATAGGAGTTATTCAACATTAGAGAGATGGCATCTCCAGTGTGTCATAACTGTATGGCACCGTGTCTTATTTCAGGAGAGAAGCCGTACCAGTGCACCTGGGATGGCTGTGATTGGCGTTTCGCCCGTTCCGATGAGCTGACGCGTCACTACAGGAAGCACACAGGTGCTAAACCCTTTCACTGCCTGGTGTGCAGCCGCAGCTTCTCACGCTCCGATCACCTGGCCCTGCACATGAAGAGACACCAGAGCTAGAACCATAATGCCATAACTCCTTCTCTTTCTGTCAGTAGAACTTGGATGTGTTGGGTTTGGCAGCTCATGAGGTACAAATATTAAACTACAGTATGTCCGCACTAGACCTGTAACCCTGTGGAACACAGCATCTTCATGATGTAACTTAGCTGGGATTTTTTTTTTTCCATCAGGCTTTTTTTTTTTTTTTAATTAATAGTACTAGTATTAGGGGTTTTTTTTTTTCATAAAAATGTGCCTTTTCTGTATTTTGAAACATAAGTCACCTTTAATGCAAATATATTCTTAAATCCACTATACTTTACAGTTAATCAAAGTGAAATCGAAAGCTCAACTTATTTGGAAAACCCCATGCATTAATGAGATTAACTGCCATTCTTAAAGAACAAGTTGATTTTTAAGTGTTTCGTAAATTCTTACGGGAAGCACCGAGTAAACAAAGAATCGAATCTGAAATGCCAAAGAAAACGTTTCACTAATTTATTCCTGTACATCTGTCACAGCTAAATTATAGGACTCCTTTTCAAGTAGGGTTTTGTTTTTGTACAGGAAGATTTTATTCTTAATCAGAGCACATTACAGAAACTGAAATCATTTATGAGAGATTTTAAATATTTTATTTGGGACATCAATAGCTTTATGTGTAAATATTGTAATTCATTTACTCCTATTTATTTTTTTCAGATTTTTTTTTTTACTGTATAAAGTTCTTCTCTATGCACATATGTGACTAGAGCTACGGGAATGATGGTTTTAATGATTAAAATAAAAGTTTTAGATAAGAACTACGTGATAGTTTTTGGCTAACAGCTGTAGCAGAAAACACTTCATTTTGTACATGTCTAGCTTACAGTGCTTTTGTATCTACTGTATACTGTATCATATTTCTGTTTTCACATATTCTGTTGCAGGCCTGCTCTCCTAGTGACGATGTAATAATGATAGCAAAGATTATATCATGATTTCAGATGAAGGATTGTAACAGCGAGTGGCTTTTATATGGTTCACATCAATATCTAATTTCATAAACTCAATTTGTGCCTACAGTAAAAGCGGAAGCTTTAAAATACAGCGATACATTTGTATTTGGACAGCGTTTGAGTCAGAGATTTCATGTTTAATTACCAAATCCTGCTTCATTATTTTCCACAGAGTGTGTGTGTGTGTGTGTGTGTGTGAGAGAGAGAGAATCACAGTAACTCCCTTGCTGTACAAGTTGAACTGGCATGTCCTGCTGTTCTGTTCCAAGGTATTATGCCTTACCACACCTGCCACCCTTTAGGCACATAGCTGAATGATAATAGGTGTGGTACAATAACAGCATAATTAAACTGAATTGATACAACTAACACTACTGGCCTCAAAAAACTGTAGTGATATTATTAGAAAACTGGGTGTTTTTATATGCGCTCGTGCACACCTATACTTTTAATATTAAATCGATACTGTTCCTTTTGTTTTATATTATACAATGGAGCAATGTCTCGGACGCTAAAAATATTGGGAGGTGTAGTGTGGATTTCCTGACTACATACTGTATACTATGTCTTATTGTTTGGATGGTTTTAATGAGGCTGAGAGGAAAAACACAGACAAACGTGATGAATCAGTCTCAGGTCAGTGTGAAGTGGCAGATTGCTCACTCATCATTCTCGATCACTGATGCTGGTTTTAATCGTGATTGGTAGAAGAAGGGCTTGAAGTTACGGCACTGTGCATTAGGCCATGAAATGCTTCACTCAAATGGTGCTTTGTGGACTAACTGGATTTGTCCTGATTTAACCTTTTGAAATAATTAACACAGCCATTTTTATTGCTACTCATATATCTTGTATTCATCCATCATCTGTAACAGCTTATCCTGTGCAGGGTCGTGGTTAAGCTGGAGCCTATCTCGGCTGACTATGGGCGAGAGGCAGGGTACACCCTGGACAAGTCGCCAGATCATCGCAGGGCTGACACATAGAGACAAACAACCATTTTCACTCACATTTACCCCATGATCAATTTAGAGCCACCAATTAGCCTAACCTGCAAGCCTTTGGACTGTGGAGGAAACCAGAGCACCCAGAGGAAACCCATGCAGACACGGGGAGAACATGCAAACTGCACACAGAATGGCCCCCGTCGGCCACTGGGCTCAAACCCAGAAACTTCTTGCTGTGAGGCAACAGTGCTAACCACTACACCACCATGCTGCCTAAAACGAAGTCTTAACCCTCAAACAGTTTCTTCAGTGAATACAATGCTGCCCTCTAATGGTGGCAGGGCACACACACAGTGCATGTCTTTTGACCATTTCCTTTAACTTAACTTCTTTTCCATTCTTTTTCAATCCATTCTTTCGTTATTTAATTACCTTTCTATTACTTCAGTTCAGCTCCTTTCCGTTTTCTTCTTGACCATTTTTTCTTTTCTCTCTTCCTTTCTCTTTATTTGCATTTTGTTTGCACTCTCCTTCTGATCCTTCCTCAGTTTCATTTTCCTTCTTTGTTGTTTTCCCCACTTTTACATCCCTCTTCCCTGTTGCTATTCTCATGCCAATCATCACCAATCAGTTTGTCCTGTTTGTTGGGGTGAAGTTGTTTGGGTTGTATCTCAGTTGGGTAACCTCATCTCTCCCTCCAAACTGAGTGAGGAAATGGAGACACACACCCACAGATAAATTTACATTAGTTCTTCTTTCCAAAATTCACAAAATACAAACACATAGAACAAACACACATGCACACAGCTCATCTTGTCCACACACTCCTCATGAAAGAGTCATAAAGACTTGACTCCACAAACTGTCCAGCTGTGTGTGTGTGTGGTGGGGGGTGTCTGTTTTGTAGATTTTTAAAAAATTTATCCAGTGAATGGAATTATGGGATTGCCTTAGATACATGTTTGTGCGTGTGTGTGTTCAGGGGGAGACAAGGTAATTAGCTAATGTTGCGACACAAAGGCACTTACTAATTTACTTGATGTTCATGCATAGGCATAGATTTCAGTAGGGAAGTTAAAATATCCCTCCTTTAGACCTGTAACTGCAGCTAAACGGAGACTATTTTTAAAATTCATTCCATTAAGTGTTGTCGCACACTTCATACTCAGCGCAATCTGTATGGTAGATTCTCTTAGTGTGATTGCACATGAACAGAGTTGCTCAACACCATCTCATCCTTGTCTGTCTTACCCGTACATGAAATTTTGAACCTTTTAGAGCATTTCGACCAAAAATAAATTGGTTCAGAACCTGAAAAGTTGTTTCCCAGCTGGAACCAAAATACAGCTGGTTTTTCCAGTGCGAACTGCTACATCAGTGGGCGTGTCATTAGTTTGGAGAGAAAGAAGAGTGCAGCAATAGAGAACACAATGGAAAAGGATACAACTTAAGAAGAAATGGAACAAAACCAAATATCTGCAATAACAGATCAAAAACTTGCAGGTAATCAATGCACTCCAACATCTTGCTAGTATTGTTTACTTCTGATGTGCAAAACCCTCTGTTCATAATGTATCCTTCCACTGAAAACCGGTGGAAATGTGGGCTGGTTTGCTAGCTGGCACCAAGGTTCAAAGAATCCTGAATGGAACCTTAAGAACCCATTCCCTGTTGATCGGAAAGGGGTATCAGCGTACTAGGTATTGATGAAGGCAGATGATGGATGGAGAGTAAGTAGAGCAGCAGCAACAATTATCGACACCTTAACGATCTTTTGGTCATTACAAAAGTAGAAAAGACTTTCAATACGTAAATTGTGCATGAATAATTACTCAAACTTCCACTGGAAAAAAATGAGTTGATTCCCGATTACTTAGCGGATCAGATCATGTGACACTGTTCCATAATTATGAACATCCAGATGATTTTTTTTTTTTTTTAAATAAATAATTGGTATGTGGTATTAAGTTAATAAAACATAGTTTTTATTTAAAATTTGTTTTACATAGACTAGTATTTAGTACAAAATATCTTTTATATTATATCGACGTCGGTGCTTATGTAAATGAGGAAGTAATTCTAGTGCTTGTAAACAAATGAACTGATAATGTTTAACCAGCGTCAGAAAATCTTTTTGTTCCACTTTCTAAGTATTTTCGTAGATCACATTTTGTTAATCGTTCGTTGTTGTTTGTATTAATTTCTAATTTTGTAGTTTACTAATAAATTAAGACTAATTTAGTTCCAGTCTGGAGCAATCACACCACAGCTATAATGTCAACTATAATCCCAGTTGGTCTCAGTGGCAGGACCAACTGGGATTATAGTCGAGATTATAGCTGTGGTGTGATTGCTCCAGACTGGAACTAAATTCGAGTATAGGTATAGTCATAGTTATCGGTGTTGTGGGACCGGGGCCAAAGAGAGGTAAATAATTAAGCTTGTATAAGCTGTTACAATCACTAGTTGTGTTTACACATAGCATTTGTATTTTGTATTTGATTTTGCCTGAAATATAAGTATTTCTGTTTCCAATGGGTTTGAGTGAAAATTTCATTTCCCTCCCGATTAATTTCCTAGCTGTGACCGTGCCTTCAATCACATCTAGCAGTGCCTTAGGAGAGTGTTCAGGTCGAGTTAAAAAAGCATGCTGTCTGTACAGAGAGATATTTTATGGATTCTATGTCCAACAGGGAATCCAGAGATAGCAGTATCCTGACATATCTCTCCTGCTAAGGTTTTGTGTATCAAGGCAAAGGAAAGGAAAGATGTGCACTGAGAATCAAGTTATTCCATTTGTGCATACTTTAATATGTTTAGATATACTGTTTCAATGCAGTTTGAATATGTTCAATGTAGATATTTTCAATCCAATAGTACAGAGATCAAAGTCTGTGTTTTGTTTTTGGATTGTTTCAGCTACAATTATGGACAGTCCATAATTATCGACACCTTTTCAGATTTACCAATAAAAAACAATTTTACAAATGTGAGTTTCAGTTACAATCATTATTATCAGTTAATTAATCGACCAGAAGACCCGCCTCGCCCTTCGATCTTGTCGTCTGATGACACAGCTCGTTACCAGAGATGGAATTTTTTTTCAGCATGATCAGCAATTTGAGGAAAACCCGGACGTTATCATCGCAGGTAAGCATGGTGGAAAGATCATGGACATGGTTTTACTGATCAAATTCACCGATAGTTCATGATTTCCTTGTCGAAACCTACTTTGTTTCTGACTCTTTCATTTGACAGCTGCTATTTTGTATCTAAACGCACATTTGAGAAGTCGTGTGAGGTGTCGATAATAGTGATCACTTTCACCGGTGTCCACCATTATTGACACCCTGTGGAATTAAGGGGCATTTACAACTGTTATGGATTGATCTTTGTGTAACATTGTTGAAGTAGATGAAGTACTTTAAAAAAAAAAGTGCTGTGATTTTATAATAATTTGTTTTTTCCTGATTCATAACAGAATGGAATGTTTATAGAGTATTTGGAATCTTATTGCAATAAATAGAATTAGACCAGAATTAAATTCCTAGTATATAAAAAAAATTACACGCTTGAAATATTCAGATTTTTCTATTTCATTCAGAAAATATTGTTTTGCAGTTTGTTGTAAATATCTACCACATATTACCATATCAGTAAATATTTTATATTTTTAGATGTAAAAATATAAAGTTTTGGTTCGTGGAATGACATGCAACCTTTGGCCTGGATTTTCATGTAGTTAAAATGTCAATTGGTAAAGTATAAAACTAGAAATGAATACAAACAACGAATGATTAAGAAAATATGATCTATGAAAATACTTAGAAAGTGGGTAGAAAGTGGAACAAAAAGATTTTCTGACAGGTTAAACATTATCAGTTCATTTGCTTACAAACATTAGAATTACTTCCTCATTTATGTAAGCCCCGACATCCATATATTTATATAAAATATATTTTGTACTAAGTCTATGTAAAACAAATTTTAAATAAAAACTATGTTTTGTTAACTTAATACCAAATACCAATTTCTTTTTATAAATAATCATCTGCATGTCGATAACTGTGGACAAAGGTGTCAATAATTGTGGAATGGTGTTACGTGATCTGATACGCTAAGTAATCGGGAATCAACTTATTTTTTTTCCAGTGGAAGTTTGAATAATTATTCATGCAGAATTTACATATTGAAAGTCTTTTCTACTTTTGCAATGGCCAAAAGATGGTTTAGGTGTTGATAATTGTAGCCGCCACTCTAATTATCAATTATTTGCTGAAGGCAAAGTGAATATCAGTGAATAATAACAGAGACAAAGTCGAGGTTATTATTCACTGATATTCACTGAGCCTGAGGCAGATAATTGTTTTAGTATAAATACACCAGTGATTATTTTAAAAATATATATTTTAAAAAATTATTTATTTCAAACTTCAGAAGCAGCATGCAAATGTAATAAAGGCGTGCACAGACTTGTGTCACTTATCTATGCTGACTCACATAAAATACTTTGTTTTGAAGTAGATAATATAAATCACAATTCCAACTTACCTTTGAATAGTTTTAGACCAAACTTCGGAGCATCTTTAGTGCTTTTTGGGAACAGCATTTTCTTTCATAATTTGTAATTCTTCCTCACTTACGGTGATGACGCGATTGGTCACCATTTTGCGGAGTCACTTGAGGTGATTATCGAGAAATAGTCTGAATTTCTTGACCAATCAGTGCACATGATTTCCTATAATCACCTGCATATTTATACTAATATGTTGTAACAAAAAGTGAGAATTTGTCTGTTATCATGTTTGGGAAACAAATTCATAAATATAGTATTGGTAATATTTATACCCAAGGAGGAAAATGTCCTCTTTGTGCAGAATTGTAGCATGACTTGTGAACTCTGTGTCATTCTTTCAGTATTCATTATTGACCTCCTGCATGGTCCCCCCCCCCCCCTTTAATATATTTCAACAACTGTGTATTAGTGTTCTATTGATCTGTTTGACCTCTTGCCTATTTTTAATGATTGTGGATTTTGGACTGTTACACCACAATCTTATGCCTATGTTGATCACAGCAAACCCCTTAGCCTTTATTCTTGCACAAAACCTTTATGTTTTTGTTTTGGGCTGCTTATGGATAAATTGTATATCTTACAATTTATCATATGAACGTATCATTATTGCTTTATTACAAGATACTGCCATCATTTTCTGATTTTCTTTTATATTTAGAAATCTATTTATGTTTCTTTTATAGAAACATTTTATTAATTGATTTTGCAACTGTAATATTTATATGAAGATAAATAAAGATAAATTATTTTAGACAATAAGTGATCATTTGTTTTGCTTTAGATATGTTTTATGTATGATTTTTTATATAATAGGCAATGTATTGTAATTTAGCTATTTATTAATGTAACATGCAGTTGGTCATATTTAAATGCTCATTTGTGTGAAATAAGTATATTATTATTATATTCCCTTCATCATAGAACAGATTGACAGAAATACAATGCATGCTGATTATTAGTATCATTATTAGATTTCTCTTAGATTAGTATACATATATAATATTTTCCTTCATTTTTTTTATCATACCCTTACCCTATTTTTTATGAAGTGTGTGTCCTCATATTTGTTTATAGATAGTTTTAGCATTGTAAGAGCCAGTTTTTGTTTTTGGATAATTCTAATACATTATTATTATTACTACTACCACCACCACCCCTCCAGCTTGCCCTTCATTTCAACATGCCCAGGCCTGCACCTGGAGAGGTCACTCCAGCTTCACTAAGTTAGCATTGACACAACACAGGGAGCAGCAGCCTAGGCTCGTTTGACATAGAGCCGGGCACCAGGAGTTGCTCCTGTCAGTGGGAGGAATTCTCAGATTCCATTGTGTAGTCACTGCCTGCCTCAATCTGTTAGGGTTTTGCTGGGATTCGAACCTGGTTCGCTGGTGTGATAATCCAGCAACCCCCCACTAGGCCACCAGGGGAATGACTCAAGTGCAGAGGCGTGAGTAGAAAAATATCCAACAGGTTTATTTACAATATTTACACTATATACAATCCAGGGCAAAAAGCAAAAAGTATAATCCAAAGGTTCAGGGGCAA
>JAOPUC010000022.1:49698064-49714203 GCA_027564185.1 Cephalocassis borneensis | reverse complement strand
TCAGCTGGGATAGGCTCCAGCTTGCCTGCGACCCTGTAGAACAGGATAAAGCGGCTAGAGATAATGAGATGAGATAATTAAACAAGCCAAAATGTTTATAGAATGTACTCGGGAGCATGCTTGTAAAATGTTTTCATTCACTGGTGAAATATTGCAGTGGAAACTGTGTAAACAAACCCTTGCCAGTGGCATGTTGAAATCGCAAATGTTGCACATGCATTTTGTCTACACTAAAGATGATTAGATAATTATATAAATAACTAGTTTAAGACGTTGGGTTTGTTTGCATCCGGGGTGTGTTTGTTTTTGTTTATTGGTTAAACTCTCCAGATCATGTTACAGAGCTTTCCCCTTTATTCATTTTGTCCTTTCGGCTCCATGTAGCAGCTTGCATCTACAAAATAATAATAATAATAATAATAATAGTAGTAATAATGCAACCCATTGTACATGGAATGTTTGGTTCACTTCTTGTAGCTGGATCGATCAAAATCAAATTGCTTTCTCACTGCAGTTGAACTGAGCTAGCATCCACTTGGAACTGGACAGAGACGTTGACAGGTTGTTTTAGTTGCTGTAATTGCTGCATTCTCACCTGCTCTAACGAATCACACCTAGGGGCAAAACACACCAGAGTTAGATTCAAGTGGCTAGATACTGCAATCGAGAGGAAACCCACATGGACAAGGGGCGAATGTGTGACAATCTGCACGGAAGAGAAACCTGAATTCAGGACTGAATCAGGGGTTTGGGTGCTGTGAGATGGGAATGATGTCTGCTGCACTGCCGTGCCGTTCACAATACTTAGAATAAACGCAAAATAAATTTGTGCCATTATACATCAGCCCTAATGCAGACCTATCGTAATACTAGTCGAGGCACTCCTTGCTTTCTGTTCTTTTCCAGCTAGTTTCTGTTTTAGCCTGTCTTTATTTTTTATTTATTTATTTTTTTTAAATCTTATTGTAACTTGTAACATAGCACCAATAACCTGTTTGTCGTTATATTTGCACTACTTCACCATTACTACCTCTGCCATCTCTCATCAATGCAATTATGTGCAATTAATATAGGCCCTAACCTATTTTTATGCATACTTTATTTATATATATGATTTATGTATGTGTGTGTGTATATATACAGAGTCTACCTGTAATGTGCAATTTTTCCGAGCCTCTCAATAAGGCAATTTCTCTATACTTTTTCATGGTAGATAATGCAAATAGCCCTCTGTATTTAATCCTTCGTTTGTCTAATTTTTATTTCAGTTTTATTTGTTATCTGTTTGACATTTTCTTGCTACTGTAACACGTGAATTTCCCCAATGTGGGATGAATAAAGTGAATCTAATCTAATTATTTTCATTTTTAGATGCCTTGTAAAATGAAGGTATTTCTTTCCTTGTATGTTCAAAACTTGTGGGGATGCAAACTTGTGCACTCTGTATATACAGTCTTTGATCCTGGTCTTTTCAGATGAGTCTTGTTATGGGTTTCTGATGACTCATTACCCAAAGCAGGTATTGATCCCAAGGCGAAATTACACCAATTGCACGTAGGATATAGTAATTACAGCTAATAAAAACACGTTGTAATGATCAGTTTTGTGCATCAAGTATTTTGAACAGTTTTATTAAAACTATGCTAATTACTGACACACTATTAACATGAAAGTGCTTTACTTTCCCTGTCGCAACACCTTCCCTCCCTGTAATGACCCACTTCGGACACTAGTTTGTTCAAGTAAGATGTCCTCTTTCTTTCTTTTTTTCCTTTTCTTTCTCCAGCAATAACAGCATGGGTTGGAATCTTATTCCCTCTCTCTTTGGTTTCAATCAGGAACAATCAGATCATAGAGCTGTGGGACTTTCTGATTTTGATTTTTTTTTTTTTTTCTGATTTGGCATCTGTCTTGACATGATTATTTTTTTCCCTTAATATAAGCATGGGATAGAATTGAACAATCAAGTGGGCTGGACTGGAGGACATCCCATAGAGCCACCAATGCAAACTTTTCCTACATTAGCAATTTTGAGATCTTTTCATAAAGACATGGTAAATCAAGATCATGCTACAGTATCTCTATCCTAAATCTCAGACCAAATGCTTTTGACAGAGCATGAAATAGAGTGCTTGTATGCACACACGCACTGCTTTAATGGACTGTCATTCCTTTTCCACCAATAAAGTTCTGGTCTCGATCTTGGAGTTGGTGTTGGTTTCCAGCAATTGCATTACACAATCAAATGCAGATTTTAATAAACATGGGAATAACAAGAGTAACTGCGGAAGATTGCACAAGTTTTGCTTCTGGCTTTGAGACTTTATCTCACCATCCACGGTAAAATTCTTCAGTGGCACAAAAATCCATGAAAATACCACTGTAGACAACAATTGTGTGTCTGATTAAAGATCTTTTTCAGGGGTGGACAAATGATAAATTCATTACCAAACGCTCCAGTGTGCTGCCCAGTCCCGTGTGTTAGATACCGAGAAACTAATTGACCAGGTTAAAAAGTGGTCGCGAACATGATGTATTGCAAGCTAGCTAGTTAAGGGGATACAAATGGATCATTATCCACTCCTAATGTCGCATCGTGTCATGTTTGCAACCGTGACACATAATCAGCAAGCCAGTGATTTCAGGTTTTGGCTATGAGCAGTTTTCTGTCCTTGCGTTGCTCGTAAACAATATTATGAAACCGCGTCTTTATTTTCTCTTGACGGGTGACCTGTGTGTAATAAGCCAGAGAGTAATATGATGGCTTTGCATTAAACTTGATTTTCAACACATTTCATGTTTCATGAAGTCTGTGCATGCTAATTAATTTACCTAGTAATGACCTATCTATCATCAGACAGATTATGCCTCATGCTAGTGTGTCTAGTTAGGGCAGGCTTTTGATTTTTTTTTTTTTGAAGCATGCTCTTTAGTTTCAACATTAAGGTGTGTTGCATCATCATGAAGCATATTTAACTTAAACATGCCAAATGGGAAGTTGACTTTTGTGAAAGTCTACCAGCCAACTATGCATTTTAAAAAAAATACACAACTAAAATCTGTCTAATGCTTGTGCCAGATGCCTGAGCCAGTGATTTGTCCACTCTTGTGTTTTATATTTAAAAAAAAATTGTGTGTAGCTGCTCAATGTTTCACAAGCGTTAGCAGCATAGCACCCATTTTAATTTGGTGCAGTAAAATTCTTTCTTCCTTCCAGCAGTGATTCATACACTTGAGTTCAGAAGTTTACATACACAGACAAGAATGTCATAGCAATATTGTGATTTCTGAAAACTGTTCTTTTTCTGGGGCAGAATGATTGTACAGCATCTTTTAATTTAAAAAATGGTGCAGAAGTAAGTTTGTTTTTTGATTGATTGATTGATTGATTTATTGATTGATTGATTGGGGGGGTCTAAAATCAACACAGGGTCAAGATGAACAAAAATATACATACAGTACACCTAATATTTGGTTATGTCCCTTTTTAGCAGATTTCTCCTTGAAATTTCTTGCAGATTTCTGGTTGGATATTTGACCACTCTTCTTGGCAGTATTGGTAGCGTTTGATTTAAGTTTGTATTTCCTGGTACAGACCTGACTTTTCAGTCGGGTTGAGGTCAGGACTTGGTTTAAGCTTAATGTTAGCCTGCTTTATCCATTCCATGCTGTCATTGTCCAGTTGGAACACCCAATTGTGTCTAAGTTTCTGATGGTTTGCGGTTATGCTGAAAAATTCTGAGGTGGTCCTCCATCATTCCATCCACTTTGTGCAGTGCACCAGTTCCAGTAGCAGCAAAACAGCCCCAGAGCATGATGATCCTACCACCACTATGCTTCACAGTTGGTGTAGTGTTCCTTTGTACTCTGGTTATTGTGGACAAACAACTTGGTCTGTATTATCTGACCATAAAACTTTTTCCTCCAGAAGACTTTTTCTTTGTTCATGTGGTCAGTTGCAAAGTTTAGTTGAGCTTGAAGATGTACCTTTAGGAGCAAGAGATTCTTTCTTGTATGGCAGCCTTTCAGTCCATGGTGATCTAAAACTCTCTTAACTGTAGATAGTGTTCCAATAGCTTACAGTTCATGGCAGGCCTTAGTGGTTCCTGGGTTGTTCCTGACCATCCAAACCAATTTCCTCTCAGCTGAGGATGACAGTTTGGGTATTCTTCCAGGAAAGTGTCTTAGCAAATTGGCTACACCTCCAAATAACTTGTACTTGCATACAGTTGTTTGAACTGATGATCTTGGAATTGTTTTGAAAAGGGTCCAAGAGACAATCCTGAGTTGTGTAAATTGATGAGCCTCTTTTTCAGATCTGCACTGAGCTCCTTGGCCTTTTCCATTGTACTATGTTTTGGTCAATCCAATCAGTGCTGTCAAACAAACTATGTTGGCACAGAGAAGCAGTCAGTCATGATCACTAACAGGAAGTTGAGAGGCCTCGGCAAGTTAAGACCTATTGAAACTTTCAGCACCACTGCATTAGTAAACTACCATAAGTGGGCTTATGCAAATTTTTTGATCCTGTATGTATAATTCTGACCCTGTGTTGGTTTCAGAAAACCCAGAATAAATGTAAAACTTGTGCACCAAATTCTTTTATTTATTATTAAAAATCAATGTTGTACAATCATTCTACCACAGGAAAAAGACCAGTTCAAAGAAATCATTGAAAGCCCAGTATTGCTATGATGCTTATGTCTATGATGACATTCATATCCATGTAGATAAACTTCTGTCTGCAACTGCAGTATTAATTTTCAGTTTTCAGCATTGTTCTAACACTTTTTTTTCCAACCCTCCCACAATGTTATTTGCAGCACAGTCATGAATAACTTCAGCTCCTTGAACAACCATGGGGACACGATAATGCCGGCCTTCAGTGTTGGATGCACTTTGTTGTTGTTCGAGACCAGTAATGTGTAATGTTTTGACTCTGCTACCAGATCAGTTGTTCTGTCAGAAAGCTGGTGGAAAAGTGTGGAACAGTTCCAAATTGGGCACCAGCACCCGTGCGAGCACCTCGTCATTTAGAAAAAGGACAAAGTAACTGCTGTGTGCCTCCAGTGTGAGCTCCGTATGTGTGGAACATCTGCTGTTTCTCTGATCTGAAGGAGAAGGTGTTTAAACCCTTTCATCCTTCACCCTCAGGTTGAGACAGAAACCCGCTTGCACAGCTGTCTGAGTCTCCTGTTGCCTAACCTACATCAACTGCGACATGTGACCCCCCTGTTTTCTTGCTCTAACTTGGTCTAGCCTGTGAATTGCAGTGTTGTCTAAAAATTTTGCGTAAACACACGCACAGCTTTGCTGAGAAGCTGGTGGAATGTTTGTCTTATGACCTTGTGGAGTAGGGAACAAGAGAAAAGATTGATTAGACAGCACAACGGGTGCTTACAATAACCAGCATTTTTTTTTTTGTGCCACCAGCTCCTGTTGTGCATGTCATGTGATAACATTAATGTGTCTCTCTCTTTCTTTTGCTCTTTTTCTCTCTCTCACTATTCTTTGTCTTGCTCCTCCTTTACTTCTTCCCCCTCTAACTCTCTTTGGGAACCCAAGGAGCTGGTAAGAGCTTATGTGATTTCCCCCTAATATCTAACATCACTCCTCCCATCTAATCAAAATCAACCCTTAGTCTGTTTTAAGTGAACTTTGTGTTTGACTGAATGTTTGCCTTGTCGTGCATCTTCCTGTCGATATTATAATATACTGTTTATGAATCCAGCGCTAACTCTGCAGCATAGTACATAAACGCTGCTTTACCCCAGAACTGACTGAAAGCAAAGCCAAACCCCATATAACATCTGTCCAGCCACACTCTTCTAGTAGCACATCAGTGATTTTATTTTTATTTTTTAATTTGTGCCATCTGAACTGTGTGTGATTCTAATTACTGCCCTTAGTGGGTGTATGAAACTGGATCCAGTAAGCCATTTAGGGTTACTCAGACTTTTGAATTTATGCAATTAAATTAACTAGCTGAAGATAGAAGCAGTTAATAAAATCCAGGTTCTACAGTTAATGCATCTAAGAATCCAGTTTTGTATTTTGCCCACATCATGTCTTTGTCAAATTTTGTGTGTGTGTGTTTGAGGGAGTGAATAACATTGAATTTGAAGTTGAAATCAACAAATCAATCCTTTGTGATTTATTAATTACATTTTTAGATCATTTTAGCCTGACAAACTGATCAAGCTTGCGTTTCTATAGCGATTTAAAGGCATAGTGTTCACTAGGCTAGTGTGCTATAATGATATCGTCCCTACATGATATTACACTTCCATGATATCCAGTGACGTTTATTGCTGCTTGCATTATTTTACTGGACCTGCAACCTGTTACTTATTTTGATTAGGAGCTTTGCAAAAACACCAGCATACACTTGTCGGAGTTATCAGTCAAGAATACGCCTAATACAGTGGGACCGCCGTATCCACAGGGGATACATTCCAAGATCTAATGAGGATAGCTGAAAGCATGGATAGTAGCAAACCATATATCAGTCTTGTTTTTCGTGTACTTACATACCTATGATAAAGTTGAGTTTATAAATTACACACCATATGACCAACAGTAATTAATAAAGGAAAATAATTATAACAATGTACTGTAATAAGTTATTTGGTGTCTCGCTCAAATGAACAGGATTCTGATGTTTCTACTTTACATTTTTGGTCCGGGGTAAATGGTAGATAACTGAAACCACGGTTTCTAAGTCCGCAGATACGGCAGTCCCCATGTATATCAGTTTCACTTCAATAAAACAAGAGATGATTTGTACTGATAATGATAATTAGAAAGTGATTTTTAAATCCTTAAATTAAATCCGTTATGATTTTTTTAACATATTGGCACCATCCTGCTCATCACTTTGAGCAGCATCAACAGGAAAACTTTTAGCTATGTGAACATGAGGCAACCAATTAAATGTGATTTAAAAAAAAAAAAAAACTGTTTACTACACATTATTGTACAATTTCTTCAAATCCCATCATCCTGGATGATTAAGTTGTTTTATCATGAAATTTTATAAATGGAAAATTGCAAGTAGGGAGAAATCAATACCTCGCTTGCCAAGTATGCAATTTTGCTACTTTTTTTCTGCAATATTTGAATAATCACCACTGTGACACTTCTGCCTTAATTTCTCAAACTGTGCATGTAAAATTGTTTTAAATGTCTGCATGGATTATACTGTGTGTTGTGTTCTTTAGACCTTTTTACATCTGACATTAAAAAGCAGACTGCTTGTGTAAGAATAGTTATCTTAGTTACACGTAAACAAGGAATGATGGTTTTAAATCGAAACTGCCTGAACGTTACTGGAACAGTTAGCATGCATGTAATTTAAATGATGGTCATAACTGCAAGCAGGTGCTAGTTAAATAGCATTTTAATCTCAGGTGTAAAAAGCAGTCTCGAATGTTTCCACTTGTAAAACAGCTGTTAACACAGTTTCATCCCCCTCCCAAAACAGGAAGAGCTGTGCAGTGACAGTGTGGAGAGGATTGTTGTCAATCCCAACGCTGCCTATGACAAGTTCAAAGACAAGCGTATCGGCACTAAGGGCCTTGGTGAGTACGTTGATGGCTGGATGTCCGTATCTGATTTGTTATATGAAATGTTAAGGCTTATGTTTCTCGTCTGGGTCTTATTGCTGTGACCTGCCTATTTACAGATTTCTCGGATCGGATCAGCAAGAGTCGCAGAGTCGGCTATGAGTCTGGAGACTATGAGCTCGTGAGTTTGCCCTCCCTCAGGATCACTGTTAGGCTAATACCAGGTGAACTGTTTGTTTTAATGAGTCACTCCACCTTTCTGTCTGTCCGTCCCTAGCTGGGTGAAGGGTGTGGGGTGAAGGAGACTCCTCAGCAGAAGTACCAGCGGCTCGTTAATGAGATTCAGGAACTTGCAGTGGAAGTGGAACGCATTCAGGTTTGGGATCAGTGTACACACACACCACTTCCTTTTTTTTTTCTTTCATCCGTTTTAACTTTAGATGAGTCATCACTAAATGTTGTTCAGTCATTTTTGCTGCTATTACTCTTGAATCAGGAGCCAGGATATTAAAACCAGAAATCGTATCTGCCAATTTATTAAGAATATTAAATACAAAGACTTGAACCAATCAAGGAATGAAATAGCAGGCCTCCTGCAGCTATCCTCTCAGTAAACCAACATTGATGGTGTTTTCGTAACGTTTATTACACATAGACCTGGGCGATATAACGGTAAGCATCTTTTGAAAGACATTTCATCAACCGCAATAAGAAAATGGTTCGACAGTTTCACTTGAATGCATTAATTGCAAACCGCCAGAAAAGCACGTACAGTAATGAATGCACAAAGGTCGGTTGCATGAACAAACCCCAAGCGCTCCCCCAACCTCCCCGGCTCCCCGTCATATCCTTCGATAATGGAGCGTGCTATGAGTGACACACAAACAGCCACACATTTAACAGGTGTATTGTTCAGTTGCACCATTGACATGTGACGACCACAGAAATAGCATGGAGTGAGAAAATGAGCAGTATTTCCCACGGCTCTTAAATATAATTGTGTTGATAGCTGGTGGAAAGTGATGACGCAACCTGCCAGCACAAAAATGATTTGCTGTGTGATTTCGGATTGCCGAAGAATCTGCTCTGCACACACTGCACAGCAAATCGTGCATGTTATCCATCAGCGATAACCAAAGGCTTCAGGAAAACAGACTTTTTTTTTTTTTTAACTTTCAAAGAAGGAAAAGAAACGCAAAAGACAAAAATAGTCTATTAACTTTTATTACTGACATGAAAATAGATTGCCCAAATGTACACACTCCATTAGCGTCCTTTTAATAATCAGTTCAATAGGCGAGGTGGGGGGAAGCACTATTACAAAGCTGAATGCGCTGACTGAATTCGAGTGCTCCATGTTGTCCTGGTAACACATAGCTACAGCATCAAAGCACTCTGTTCATGTGGTCAGCTATTTGGCCAATCATTCCAGCACAATAAAGCTGCTTTTAGCAATACAGTACACTGTGTCCATTATTATTTATCTATCGCTCACAGGACATTGTCATCCTTTATACTTATTTGCTAAAATGGGTAGTCAAATATACCTGTTAGTATTCCTGGGCGATTAATATCCCATGTGGCAAACGCTGTACAGATGATGAGGGAATTGTTGATAAAGGGGTTAAATTCAAATTTTTTCCCTCCTGGTAATTACTAAACATGGGTCATTAAGATAAGTAATTATTGATATTGACTGAAATTAAACATTTTATCACGATAATTTTTTTCAGCTATATTGCCCAGTCCTAATTTTACACACTATCAGCTGAAACAAGTAGTAAAATCACATGCTTTAATAATTAATCTTGTAAACAAAAACCGTTCCTGTACCGAGGCAGAAATATGAGTGAATAGTTCCCTACATACTCAGTGCTATGAGTAAGCAGACTATGCTACTTGGTTCTATTAGTAGAACAAAAATTATAAAATTAGTGGATTCATTTGAGTGTTTAAGTAATCAATAACTTACTTTCTCTTAATTGCTGACATTTATATTCTACTGATACAAACAAATAGCATAGACTGTTTATTGAGTGCTAGGCCAGGGAAGTGCAGAGTTACGCCTGGTTTACCGGTTGAGGCAACGGCATTCATCACTGAAATCAATATTCAGGTATTTATGCCATTTGTGAACAAGAATTGGTGCTGGAAAATAAATTTTTTTTTTTTAAAGGAAAGCTCTGGCAATGTTTTTGGTGCAGAGAGGAGCACCGTCCTGTTATCCAAGTTACCAGTATACATTGTGACTAAAAATATCCTTGAAGTTTGAAGAATTTGATTCTTTTAATGCAGATTTAGTAAATATTGGTTAAAGCAAATTTAATGTCCCAAATCCCCCCACACACACCCTTTCTACAAAGCAACAGTAATGTTGATTGACCATGTGTTTTCGAACCATAGCTGATCCAAAAGGCCGTAAATTGATGGAAAATCAATAAGATCTGCCAATTTTTCACGGAATCTGCCAAGACTGATCTGGAAGATCCCGAAAGGGTGCGTGACGTCACACGTGTAACAATCTAGGTATCAGTTTCGTTCCCGTGCGCAGCATTGGTTAGACCAGTCTCGATGTGGAATCCTGTTTTGGAGAGAATTCTAATGGTGATTGGTATTCTTATATGTCAGATGAAGGGGCAGAAGATTATCAAAGATATCCTGGAGTAAATGGTGATCTTTTTGAGCCCTCAAGACAAGAAACTGCCAGTTCACTCAGTTCACGACAGTTCTGCTCACTGCTGATAGCACACCACCAGCCAGAAAGAATTGGAAAAACAGATTGGTTTGTGGATTTTTATTCTAAGCTGGCCGCTGCAAAATATAGGGAAAATGTTTGTGTGCCTCAGTAAATTCAGAAATATAATCTTTAAAACCTACACCTATTCAGTGTAATTATTGAAAGAAATATGAAGTGGGCGATAATGGAGAAATCGACGAACTGTCCAAATGTCAAATAAAATGTCATTTATTAAATAAACGGGTTTCTTTTTTGCTCCAGTAATTCCCATGTGGTCGTTCTGGTGGTGATGAACACTCGATGAATCAGATTTATTATTAGTAGGCGACATACAATCTGCCCACTTCTTTTGCACAAACCTCACCCACTGTCGCTTTAGATTAGTGTCATTTCTCGAAAATTCATGAACTGAATGTCCTGTTGTATATGGATTTGAACATCCAAACACAACGCAGCACTTTCCCATCGTTATTTTTGTAAGATTCCAGCAACATCACGGAGTCAGATGAACCGAAATGACCCAGATAACCAGGGTTCCACATGTGACATCATGTGAGATTAGCCCTGGGGCAAGCGTGCCTTATTCCGGGATCTGGACGCTGCGATTTATCGATTAGTTTTGTGCTTGATGATAAAATAATTAATATTATTTTCCCCCCTGCTTTATTAATTAATTTTGGTCGTTACTAATGATGCACATTCATTTTAAAGCATTATAATAATTTATGTTTAACATTGAAATATTTGTTTGGACTGAAAGATTATTATATAAAGTTTGTTATGCTTGTGAAACTTTTACACACATCAGCATGGCTGTACCCTTTTAAACTCTAGCAGCTGCAATTTTTGCAAAGTTTAAATTTGAACTGACACCAGAGAGCACACTGGGACACTAGAGCTACAGGCTGAAATAGTTAGCTGGCATGCAGCAGAGCGTTTGCTCTGAATTTATCTCTCGTCATTATTTCTCTGCATCACGTCTGTCATACACAAACATTTGTGCCACTGGTTTTAGTGGAAAATGATCCCTGATTCAGCCATACACTACTTTCCCCCTTCCCCCATCTCGCAGCAGTTAACCGAATATCTGTTCAATAATTCTTTCATATATCTGAATAATAAAATTAAGCAGATGGCACGTGCCTATGCCAGGCCCTGAGAAGCTCATCACTGAACTGTCCTCCCCCCTTCAAGACTGAATCATCATTATATAAAAAAGTATATTCATTGATTATTCAGCAGACACCTGTTTTAAACATTACATCTTTTATAAAGTCTATAGTTTCATTTGGCAGGATACTGCATCTGGGACTAAAAATTTAGCCAAAGTAGCTAGAATAACAAGGATGACATCTGAACATCTACAACCAGCTTTCCAGAGATTCCTCTCTTGTTTAGGACTTCTTAATCTGTGTTATAATTAGCTGTCCTCAGAAATGTGTCGGAAGATGCTCGGACACCCAAACCATTCTGAATGTACAGGAGCTGTAAGTTGCATTAAGTGACTGGACTTGTGATGTAATCTGGAAATAATTAAGGCCTTCACATGAGTTATGAAACCTCAATATTGTGTCCTTAATTTATTTTTTGGATAGGGTGAGATGGAGTGCTTAACAGTCTTTGGCTGTGTTGCTTTGTGTGTGTGGTTTTGTTGTTCTCCATAGGCCAGTGCTAAAGAGAGCAGTGCAGAGGAGCGCCTAATGCCGGTGGTTCTGGCTCAGCAGGCGGCCCAGCTCAAACAGCAGCTGGTCTCTGCCCATCTGGATTCATTGCTGGGCCCAAACGCCCACATCAACTTGGCTGACCCAGATGGGGCTCTTGCCAAGTAAGGAACAGTGGAGATGTTATCTGTGCAGTGTGTCTTTTAGCCAATGGTGCAGGATGAGCTAAACTACTCCCAAAACAAAGATATTCTTAACAACCATGAGAACATTAGTGTTCCTGAAGTGTTGAGAGTGTGTGTAAAAGAAGTGGAGTGCATGAAACAGAGACACAATCACTGTGTGTGTGTTAGGAGATTGATGACTCAGCTGGAGGTAACACGGGGTGTGCGTAGCGGTACTGGGGGAGAGGGGAAATCAACAGCACCCAAAGGCCCAGATGGAGTTGTGCTGTATGAGCTCCACAGTCGGCCTGAACGTGAGAAGTTCACAGAGTCTGCCAAGGTATAACGCTTTAGTTTCCTCGTTTTTTCTTATTTGGTACAAAGTAATTACAGCTATTGATCTTTTCCTCTGTCTTTGTGTCTGTAGATAGCAGAGTTGGAGAGGAGGTTGGCCGACCTTGAGACTGCAGTAGGTTCTGGATTGGATAAGCAGGTGCGTTAATTTGCCTTGCCCAACGCTTTCTCATTGTCCTGAGTCAGATTAAACTGAAGTTTGTAATAATCCTCCAGCTGTCCTGAGTTCAGTCTCGGAACAACTTTGTTTCCTTGGAATTAAATTGAGTAGTGGCATCTGCTGTATTTATGGATCAGAGGAATGTATTTGTGTGGTGGCCTGCAAAAATCCTTCACATGGTGAAATTTTGGCATTTTACTACTTTGCTTTCCGGAACTGAAAAAAAATATATACACTTTTTTTTTTTTCTGTTGCACGCATCTCAACCACAACTGAAGTTATAGCATTTTAAACTCTGGTCAGCAAGTGAAAATTACATTTTAAATAATCCATTCAGACTGTGGGGAAGGTGTTTTGACAGCACCACCTGTTTACAAACGGACTTGATCAGGCTTAAGTACTTTTCTCTGTGGCACCTAGCCTCACAGTTACCGTGTGAATGAAAACTCACTCTTGGGCTTCTTACCCAACGTCATCTTTGTGGGACTGTCTAGGCAATATTGAAAAGTAAATAAAGACATTTCCACATTGTTTTGGGGAAATATGTTTAAGGTAAGTGGTGCAATGGTTAGCACTGTTGCCTCACAGCATGAAGGTTCTGGATTTGAACCTCGCAGCCAACTGGGGCCTTTCTGTTTGGAGTTTGTATGTTCTCCCCATGCCTTCATCGGTTTCCTCCCACAGTCCAAAGACGTGCGGATTAGGTCAACTGGCTACTCTAAATTATCCATAGGAGTGAATGTGAGTGCGAATAGCTGTTTGTCTCCGTGTTAGCCCCATGATAGACTGGTTACCTCCCCAGGGTGTACCCCGCCTCTTGCACAATGTCTGCTCGGATTGGCTCCAGCTTCCTCTGTGACCCTGACGGATAAGTGATGATGGATGGATGTTTATAGGATCTAATGGGTTTTCTCAGACCATCAGACATTCAGCTAATATCGGTATACAGTAGTACTTTCCCAGGTTTGGTTATCGCTGTGGAAAGTTATGACTGTTTGTGGTGACCACAGTAGTAGTCTGTTTTGGTTGTGTCTACTGCAGGGTCCTCTCAGTGCCGGACTTCAGGGAGCCAGTCTAATGGTGAGTATCATACGAGTACGAATGTGTTTGACTGCTTGTCTGTTCCATGTCATGTTCTAGACATTTTTTTCTGCCTCTGTAGGAAACTATGGAGCTGCTGCAGGCTCGAGTCAGTGCTCTGGATGCTGCCACTCTGGACCAGGTTGAAGCCAGATTGCAGGTAACCATGACGACAGAAAGTGATTTACTTCACGTTCAATTGTTGCAGGCCTTCTGGCATTTAAGCTTGCTGACTGAGAAAAAGAAACAGACAAAAGGTTCTGGCAACAGTTACATTAACATCACTGCACTACAGCAGATCTCAGAAATATCAGTTTTGTGTATTATGCATTAGTATGTAGAACTTAAGGCAAATGTAAACAGAAACCCTCTTTTGAATCTTATCATGTGTATACTCCAGGAACTAAGAGAAAGTGTATTATTATTATTATTATTATTATTATTATTATTATTATTATTATATATTTTTCCCCCTTCTCCACTTGCAGAGTGTTTTGGGGAAGATGAATGAAATAGCAAAACACAAGGCAGCAATTGAAGATGCTGAAACGCAGAACAAGGTGAGCATACATTCTCACTCGGCATTTGTTTGTGATGTAAAGCCTAGGTCACAACCGGACGTGCGATTTTTGGCGTTTCCCAAATCGCTGCGTTTTTGTTTTTTTTTTGTTCGTGGAGAAAGACGCACGTTGGCCGTGAGTTTGTCTTGCAACCTGAAAAAACGTAAGCGCCCGTATAGTGAGTTTGACATGACAAAGAACCTCTGCGGCCGGTCTGTGGTCAGTCTACGGCTCAAAAATCAGCACGTCACACGCGCGCCCTCCATGCGTTTCTTGCGTTTTTTGCACGCATGGCCGGTTGTGACCGAGGCTTAACTGAGAAATTGTCTGCTAAAATACACAAAAGTATAAACCTATTAGTGTTTGGGCACACATGCACTGAATGTAGTAACTAGAGCATCATTCTTGCTCTGTGTACAGTGAATGGTCGCCTGCTATTTTTATCCCCCACTGGCCGAAAGGCCCAAAGGGGGATCATGTCATGGCGATTTCTGCCCATCCTGGGAAGGGTACTCACCTTCTGAAATCAACTCCTCTCAATTTTTGGAGAAATTTTCATGAAACTTGGCAGGGTTCTTTGTTATATGTCGATAGTACGCAGAATGTAATTTTGTTAAATTCAGTCACATTTTACCAGAGTTACAGTCCTTGATTAACAAAATTACACTTTGACAATTTTTCATGTGTGTTCCTTCTGAAATCAACTCCTCTCAATTTGTGGAGGAATTTCACGAAACTTTACAAGAGGCATTGTTATATGCCGGTGGTACGCATATTATTTTGGCCAATTCGGTCACATTTTACCAGAGTTGTAGCCCTTGATTAACAACCTTGCACTTTCACAATTTCATGAAGGTGTGCTCGCCTTCTGACATCAACTCCTCTCACAATTTTTGGACGAATTTCTTGAAGCTTGGCAAAAGGCCTTGTTATATGACGGTAATACGCATATTTCGATTTAATTTTGTTTGTGAAAATTTTGCCGGAGTTTTGACCCTTGATTAAATAACTTGTACTTTGACAATTTCACGAGGGTGTACGTTCTTCTGAAATCAACTCCTCTTACAATTTGTGGAGGAATTTCACCAAACTTGCCAAATAGCTTTGTTATATGACAGTTATATGACGGCAGATTGAAATTTAATTTAATTTGGGCAAATTTTCCCAGAGTTATGCCCTTGATTATTAATAAACTTGTACTTTGGCAATTTCATCATGGTGTGCTTGCTTTCTGAAATCAACTTCCCTCACAATTTTTATTATCCCCCGCTGGCTGAAAGACCCGAAGGGGGATTATGTCGTGGTGATGTCCATCTGTCTGTCTGTCCTGGGAAGGGTACTCGCCTTCTGAAATCAACTCCTCTCGCAATTTTTGGAGGAATTTCACGAAACTTGACAGGATTCTTTGTTGTATGTCAGTAATATGCATATTGCAATTTTGTTCAATTCACTTGCATTTTAGCAGAGTTATGGCATAGTTGCCAGCGGGGGATATTGTGCTCTCAGAGCACTCTTGGTGTGTCGTGAAATTTAATTTGAAATTCTCCACTTACTGGGACAAAAGCGAGTGTGCTCTGTGAGTCTCGGGGCTTCTGGGATTATGCGAGATAAGCATGAAAGGGGGCGGGGCTTCTTGGTAGTGTCACTTAACAGCTACACAAATCATGCAAGATATATGTTGATTGGCTCATGTACTATTTTATTGTGGAGAAGACGACTGCTCTTTTGGTGTGTTTTTGAGTAATGGCTTGCACTAGTGTACTCGGACGTTACATTGCACAAAAAGTAAACATCACTGGACATCATGGCATGCCTCATAACCAACTAAATTTAATGAAATTTGTTGCCAAGTATATAT
>JAOPUC010000022.1:49290124-49300972 GCA_027564185.1 Cephalocassis borneensis | reverse complement strand
CCGTCCCTTTAACTGTCCCCCCCCCCCCCCCCAAAAAAAAAAAAAAAGTTTGACTTTTTTTTAATCATCATTCTTCGTGATTTAGTTCACATCTTTAAATAGCACATAATTAATTATGTGCATTATTGCTGTAAAGTTTCAGATGTTGCCTCACATGGTCGCTGCTCTGGAGAAAGAATCCCAGAGGAGATGACGGTTATCTTTTACGTTACCAAGTTTTGGGGCATGACGCAAAAGTGCAAATCTGAGTTTGGTTCTCTGTTCGAGCTACTGTAGATCTCTTCTGTATGTCTGTGGTATTACAGATAAAGCAGTGGCTGTTTAAAAAGAAAAAAGTGGCGGGTAAAGATATCTGTCCTTCATGTGATTGAGTAATGTAACAGGGTTTTGTTAAGCATAAGAAAGTTTGATATTTCTTGGGCCAATATGGTAAAAATCTTCTAGTGTGCCAACATTTAGCGAGGATTACTGTTAAGTAGTTTTGCTGTCATTATTATTATTATTATTATTATTATTATTATTATTTTTCCCTTTGGTGCACCGGTTATTTAAGAAAGCACTGTTAAAGGGAGTTAAATGCTCAAATAAAAGATTGAAGTCTTTGGGGGGAAATAAATAAATAATAATCTCGCATCAAATTGCACATTGCCCTTCCTTGGTCACTCCAGTTCTACAGATGATAAATTTGATAATGGTTTTCTTCCCCATGCATCTCCTATCAGAGATGTATGCGTCATTGCCCTATGTTTGACACTTCGGTGTGCCCTTATACTTTCATGCTCTTCCGTAGAATCTATTTGAGTACTTGGTCTCAAGCCAATTTACTTTAATGGATCACCAACAGACACGCTTTTTTCTCTTCGTGTTGTTCCAAACAAGTGTTCCTTCAATTCATGTGTTATGCAGATAAAATGGCATGTTGAGGCTGTCTCTTGAAGTGGAAGGGACATGTGATGGGAATCACAAGCTTCCACAGCAAGACCGTAAGCCCATAGTGACTGTTGCATAGCAACCGTTTAACATTCTAGTTACATTTGTAAAATGTTTAGTTTCGTCTTTGGCTGTGGCGTGAAGCTAACTTGTCATCTGAATGGACAAAAAAAAAAGTGCATGCGTACTTCATGCAGAGCTGTCGGAGTAAAAATGACTTATTTTTGATTTTTATTTTGTAAATGTTAGTTCTTTTTTCCTTTTTTTTGTACAGGTATTTGTGAATTTATTGTACTTAATTTTTCCCCCACAGCCATGGAGTCATTGTTTTCTGAAAATCATGATTGTCATGGTATCTAACGCTTAAATACACTTTCAACCTCATTTGCTGAAACGTTTCTGTTTGCTTTCTTTTACTCACCACTTTCACCACATGCTAAACTACACCAACCAGAAGTCTTTGCAGCACCTGAATTTATGCACAATTTAAGTGCTTGCAACATCATCATCGTGACGTATTGCAATGGCCGATGCATTGTCTTTTTTTTTTTTTTTTCCCTTTTATGATTTGACACAGCTGTTTTATTCTGTCTGTAAAGCACAGAAATCATAAAAAAAAAACCTGACACATACAATGCAAATACCATAAATTTAATAATTAGGTTGTTAGATGTAGTTAAAACCTGTAGTGGGAGGAACTACATGTCTTGACTATAATTAGAAAAATCCGATTAAAGATGTGTAATTTCCTTACATCTGTAATAATGTAAATGAAATGTATGGCTAGGATAGTTTTACCATTAGATGTGTTTCTTTTCATGTATTAAAATTTTAAGCACTGAACATATAATATGAGTACCACTAAAAGAGTAACAGCTTTTTGGGGTTTATGATTTTGCTTTTCAGTGATTTTACCAAATGTGTTCTTTTACAGCGTTTTACAAGAATAGGTGAGCTGATGTGTAATAAATCCAATAAGCCCTGCATTTTGGGCAAAGCAAACAATTTTGTAAGGATGAAACATTTTGAAGTGGGTTATAATCAATATTTGGCAATGTACGACTATGACGATGTGCAATCTGGAGATAATGTAATGTAACCTAATGTTGCTATAGGCACTTTTGTTCCTGTGGCAGTGTTCGATTAGCAGATCTGTGTTATGACTGTTTTGCTAGCAATGTTGGCTAATGCAGGGAGGGTTGGCTGACTGTCTCCTTTGACTGTGTGTGTGTGTGTGTGTGTGTGTGCGCGCGCGTATGTGTCTGTTTTCACTGTAACCTATCTCTACGTTCAGTATATAAAGAGGTTTGTTAATGAATTGTGCCATTTTTCTAAAATTTAAAAAAAAAATCTTCCATCTGCTTTTGCCATAACACTTTTTTTTATTTTTTATTCTTCCTGTGTTAGGTACAGTATATGCTGCTATCTAAGACCTGAGCATGCTCTTCTATTGTAATAATTCTGCCTAATATTAAGATAAATACAGTTCCAAAGTGTGTTTAGATTTTAATTCTGACTTGCACTGCTATAGACATTTAATCTTCACATACATTCCTTTTTATTTAATCTCATTTAATCTTTATATACATTCCTTCTTATGTGCTTTTTGTGAACAGTATGTAAAAATAAAAAGAAACGACTACAAGGGGAATAAGATAAATGCTAAATGAATTTATATAATTGTGAAAGATCCTTTGCAGTCAGTGTATACACATTTTGTAGATTTGGTGCATCACTAGAAGTCAGTGAACACTATCAGTTCGATCTCAATTAGTAAAGGTTTTATCAGTTTCTAAAATCAAGATTGTGATTTACTCAAACACCTGTACATTGATGTATAAAATTAGTCTAGAAATATTAAAGATCCTTCAAACATTGACTTGAAATCCATTAATCCCAAAATGTACAGATAGCTTGGATCTGAGGGATGAAATGCTCCTGTCAGATTCTTAAACTTCTACTTCCTGTAGACACCCTGTGTTCAGCAGGAAATGGATCTTCCTCCATAATTAACTCAGAAGCTTCTCTATTGATCACTTTCCTGCGAAGTGAATGACCCAGAGGACCGACTGAACCCATCCATTGCTCTCCTCTTCTGCTGAAACAACAGTCTTCTCCGTTCCAGCCTTTGATGGGCCAGAGAGCTGTCTCTGAGATATTCTCTAGCATCGTCTTTTCCTGAAGAAGCTGCAGATGTAGGAGGGCTGGATTGGGTTACATCCTGAAGTGCAGGGTCCATAACTAGACGCTTTCTTGTTTGCAAAGCAACACTTTCATTGGACGAGACACCCAAACTGGATAACTTTGATTCTAGTGTGGTCTCAGACTCTGATGCTGTACTAGTGCTTGATCCTTGTGTATTTGCATATTTTCTCTCACCAGATGATGAACTTGTCTGTCTGAATGCCTCTTCTACTTGAAAAAATACTTGATCTGGCTGCCCATAAGCATCTAGGTTTGATGAGAACGGAGACCTTTTTGGCTCGGGAAGTTGGTTTAACCTACTAGTTTTTGTGGTCACTTTCACTGCAGATAGGGTATCTTGTGTCCATGAAAGGGACTGTGCTGTATTTTGATCATATTGGTCTAAATTTGTAAAAGTGAGAGACTTTTTTGTCCTTGTGCTTATCTGTTGCAGTACCTGATCTCCAGCAGTTGCTGGTGTTACCTTTGTCCTTAATTCTGTTCCTACATCCATATTTTCCCACTTTTGGGATGAGATAGATGGAGACAGAGTCTGGGTATGAGGTTCAGTCTGTCTGAATTGAATATATCTGTTGAGCCTTGGTACTCTATCTAATTGGCCAAAGGAATCCGTTTCCTTTGTAGTAAGTTTGAACTCCTCCTCAGATGGAAAACTTTGTTGGCTTTCCAAATTCGAGCGTCTTAAAAACTGTGATGGAACTGGAGATGACCCATGAGGTTCTGATTGCATGGTCTGAATATGCCTTTTCACTTTTGGTAGTTGATCAAAAGAAAAATCTAATGATCCAAATAAGTTATCTGCAGCATTTCTGGATTTATCATCTGCTGACGTTTTGTACTGATACTCGGAATGTGTAAACAGAAGAGCTTTCTTTACCTTTGGTATATTATCAATAGATACTCCATCAAAGAAAGTTTCTTTTCTGCTTGAATAAGCATCGTGATTGATTAAGGAGCTTGATGTTTTCCATTCTTTTTTGGTCATTAGCTCAGTTGGAGATTGTGACTGACTTGAGGGACAAGATTCAGATTGTGCAAACTGAATGTATCTATTCACTCTTGGTAGTGAATTATAATATATTCCTTGTTGACCAACGAAATTGTCTTCAGTTACAGGAGATTTGACATCAACCATGGATAAATTTGTTCTCCGTAATTCTCTTTTTTTGGCTTTGTCACCTGTGACTCCATGGGTGTTTGAAGACTTTGTTGGAATTGAATAACGATGTGTGAAGTGAATATATCTCCTCACCTTGGGCAGTTCAATAACAGATGCATCAATTTTCTTTAAGAACGTGTCTTCATTATTTGACTTGCTATCAACAGCCGAAGAACTAGACCTCCCTAATTCTGGTTTTGTCAGAACTGGTGTAATCATTTGTCTGCGTAAAGGCAGAGATGAAGGCTGAGTAGAATGCTGCGAGAACTGAATGTACCTCCTCACTTTTGGTATCTCGGAGAATGCACCATTTGGTCCAAAGGAATGGTGTTCATCAGCAGCTGGTTGGATATAATCTTTGGGTGCCAAATCCTTAATCTTTAATTCGGTAATAGCATGTCCTGTTTTTTCTGTCCTGTTGGTTAAAGAGTGCAACAACGGAGGCTGTAAGTGACATTCAGCTGGTGTGAACTGAATGTATCTTTTCATCTTTGGCAGTCCGTTAAATGATGAACCTGTTTGTCCAAAGAAATCGTCTCTTTTAATAGTGTGAATTATTTTATCCTCAGTTCTTGTAGATTGCGTTTTTGTCAGTTGCTCTGGTGTGACACGTTCTGTAATTACGGGCAATGAGGATGACTGAGCTGAAGATTGAAGCTCAAATTGTGTGAACTGAAGGTATCGCTTCAATTTTGGTAGTCCATGAAGAGATGTGCCTGTTTGCACAAATAAATTGTTTCCTTTAACAGATGGACTTACTTCAGCCTCAGATCTTTTAGACTGCGTTTTTGTTGAGAACTCTGGTGTGACATATTCTGTAATTACAGATGTTGAGGGAGATTGAGCTGAAAGTTGAGGTTCAGATTTTATGAACTGAAGGTATCTTTTTACTTTTGGGACTTCATCAAAAGATATACCCATCTGTCCAAAGAATGAAGGGATTGACTGATGTGAAGCTTCAGCTTCAAACCATGTAAAGTGAAGAGCTCTGTTCACTTTTGGTATATTATCAAGAGATACATGGATTACTTCAAAGAAATTAGTTTTGCTCTGGCTTGATTTTGTATAAATTATGGAGCTTGATGTTCCTTTTGTCGTGGCCATAAGTGTCACTGGTTGTTTGAGTGAGGACTGAGGTTGTGGTGAAAGTTCTGTGAATTGAACTATTCTCTTTACTTTTGGAATTCCATCAAAGAACACCCCAATTTGTCCAAAGAAATTGTGTTCATCAGCAACTGGATTGCAATCTTTAGATGGTGAATTATTTCTCTTCACTTCTGTGTCTGTTTGCATGGTTGGTATGGTCTCATTTAAGGGAAAGTACAGCGAAAGAATTTCAGAAAACTCCTCCGATTGTGTGAATTGAATGTACTTCTTTATTTTTGGCACGCCACCTAGAGAGGTAGTTATTTGTCCAAAGAAATCATCTCCAACATTGTGATATTTGGCATGATCTTTACCAGTTACCAGAGATGTTTTCATTTCATGTGGTGTTTGTTCATCACTGGGTGGATATTTTTTCTTTGAGGGAAGGTATGGTGATAAAGTTTGGTAATGAGATTCTGATTGTGAGAATAGAATGTGTCTCTTTACTTTTGGCACACCATCAAATGATATAGGTATTTGGCCAAAGAAACTGTCTTCCTTAATGGTTGGAGTGAACTCCTGCACAGTTTGAGCCTTAGATTGCATGAACTGGACATATCTCTGTACCTTTGGTATTGCAGGTAGTGATGCACTTTGTCCTTCAAAGAAAATACTGATCGTGTCAGATGGGGGTTCTGTTTTTGGCACTGCCTGAGGCCTAGCCACTGGTTCAATTGATGTTGAACGACTTGAGCATTGTAATTCAGATGGTGAAAACTGAACATACTGTTTTACTTTTGGTACATCATCAAAGGACATGCGCATTTGCCCAAAGAAACCGTCTTCCTTCATGGCTGGACTGAGTTTATGAATAGATGGTGGCTCTGATTGCATGAACTGGACATATCTCTGTACCTTTGTTATTGCAGGTAGTGATACGCTTTGTCCTTCAAAGAAAACACTGATCGTGTCAGATGGGGGTTCTGTTTTTGGCACTGCCTGAGGCCTAGCCACTGGTTTAATTGATCTTGAATGACGTGAGCGTTGTAATTCAAATGGTGAAAACTGAACATACTGTTTTACTTTTGGTACATCATCAAAGGACATGTGCATTTGCCCAAAGAAACTATCTTCCTTCATGGCTGGACTGAGTTTATGAATAGATGGCGGCTCAGGTTGCAGGAACTGGACATATCTCTGTACCTTTGGTATTGCAGGTAGTGATACGCTTTGTCCTTCAAAGAAAATACTGATCGTGTCAGATCGGGGTTCTGTTTTTGGCACTGCCCAAGGCCTAGCCACTGGTTTAATTGACGTTGAACGACTTGAGCGTTGTGGTTCAGATAGTGAAAACTGAACATACTGTTTTACTTTTGGTACATCATCAAAGGATATGCGTATTTGCCCAAAGAAACAGTCTTCCTTCATGGCTGGACTGAGTTTATGAATAGATGGCGGCTGAGATTGCATGAACTGGACATATCTCTGTACGTTTGGTATTGCAGGTAGTGATGCGCTTTGTCCTTCAAAGAAAATACTGATCGTGTCAGATCGGGGTTCTGTTTTTGGCACTGCCCGAGGCTTAGCCACTGGTTTAATTGATGTTGAATGACTTGAGCGTTGTGGTTCAGATAGTGAAAACTGAACATACAGTTTTACTTTTGGTACATCATCAAAGGACATGTTCATTTGCCCAAAGAAACAGTCTTCCTTCATGGCTGGACTGAGTTTATGAATAGATGGTGGCTCAGGTTGCATGAATTGGACATATCTCTGTACCTTTGGTATTGCAGGTAGTGATACGCTTTGTGCTTGAAAGAAAATACTGATCATGTCAGATGGGGGTTCTGTTTTTGGCACTGGCCGAGGCCTAGCCACTGGTTTAATTGACATTGAACAACTTGAGTGTTGTGGTTCAGATGGTGAAAACTGAACATACTGTTTTACTTTTGGCATTTTGTCAAAGGACGTGCGCATTTGCCCAAAGAAACTGTCTTCCTTAATGGTGAGACTGGACTCATGAATAGATGGAGGTTCAGATAGCATGAATTGGACATATCTCTGTACCTTTGGTATTGCAGGTAGTGATGCACTTTGTCCTTCAAAGAAAATACTGATTGTGTCAGATGGGGGTTCCATTTTTGGCACTGCCTGAGGCCTAGTCACTGGTTTAATTGATGTTGAATGACTTGAGCGTTGTGATTCAGATGGTGAAAACTGAACATACTGTTTTACTTTTGGTACATCGTCAAAGGACATGCGCATTTGCCCAAAGAAACTGTCTTCCTTCATGGCTGGACTGAATTCATGAATATATGGCAGCTCAGGTTGCATGAACTGGACATATCTCTGTACCTTTGGTATTGCAGGTAGTGATACACTTTGTCGTTCAAAGAAAATACTGATTGTGTCAGATGGGGGTTCCATTTTTTGCACTGCCCGAGGCCTAGCCACTGGTTTAATTGATGTTGAATGACTTGAGCGTTGTGATTCAGATGGTGAAAACTGAACATACCGTTTTACTTTTGGTAGGTTATCTAAAGATGCCTTTATCTGACCAAAGAAACTATCTTCTTTGGTGGTGACACTGGTGTCATCCTCAGAAGGGAGTGTGCATTCCTTTGATTCAAATTTTACAAGTTCATGAGGGATAGTTTCTTCTTTAGTAGAACTAGATGGTGCTTGTATTGATGGGTATGACGAACTTTGTGAAAAACAAAGATATCTCTTTACATGTGGTATTGGATCCAATGTTTGATCAATTGTTCCAAAGATTCCGTCATCAAAAGATGAATTCGCATGGGGCCTCTCTGATTGAGAGATTCTGTCCATTACAGGTGTAGACTCCTGTTGATGTGGAAGTTTAGGTGCAGAGATGGAGAACAGAAGATAATTTTTGAGCTTTGGCAGTCTATCAAAGGCATGTCTTATTGTTGCAAAGAAATTCTCATCATTTGTGCTGGGTTTGACTTTTTCTGAAGGTGTCATTGACTCTTTTTTGAAAGATAAGCCCAAGAAACCCCCAGTATCTTTACTGTGTGTGGTTGCTGCTTTGGGTTCTGGCTTGAGTGCTTTATTTGTTTCAGATCCACCTCTGTTAAACAGCAGTGCACTTAGCCCACTAAGACCTTTAAACTTCCCCCTCTTGTTCTCTTTACTGTGTTTGTCCTCTATATCAGTACTGCTTGAGGAGTTGTCATAGTCAATATTGAAAAGCTTGTCTGAGCTTATGACTGGTGTAGCATCAGTGCTAGGAATCTGATGTTCTAATCTTATCTCAAGTCTCCTGGGGTATTCTTCGTGTTTGTCTGCAACTTCTTCACTATAGCTACTGGTACGTGATTTGTCTTCCCCGATCTGGTAGGTGGTCTTTTGACTGGTCCTATAAACAGGATGCACATGGTATTGTGTAGGTTCATTTTCATAATCGCTGCTAATATTTGAGGAATGAAAGCATTCTTTGTACTCTGTAAATGGCTCATCATCAAAACTGTCCCCTCGAATATAAGTTATGTGCATGTCTGTTGGGTCCAGGGTAATAGTGTCTTGTCTGAATTGAGCACCTGTGCCTGTTTGCTGATGTTTGGTTAGGATATCTTTTTCAAGAGGGGAAAGTCTGTTTTCATCATAGGTGACGTCATTTTCTGAATTGGAAGTTTGTGTTTCTGAGTCTTCTTCAGCCTCTGGGTTGACTGTGTATTCTGTGGGTCCTCCTTCACTCTCTCCACTTTCACTTGAGTTAGAGGAGCTTGATCGATCAGATGGTTCATCTACAGACATTTCTTTTTGAATTGGTGGATAACCAAGAGCAGCAACATGTGAAACACGACTACTTGATCTCGGTGAACCTTCAGTGAATGAAAAACTCTCTCCACTGTCATTCCATAAATCTGGGTCCAGTTCATCCACACACTCTTCCTTCAATTCAGACATCTTCAAAAGAAACGGATCGGTAATAAATCCTGGTATTGTTGCCTGATAGTCTGTACTAGATTGTTCATCTTCATATATGCTGACTGTAGGGGAATCTACACTTTGCTCATTTGACACTCTTATCTCATAAGATATCTGTGCTTCTTGTTCACTTGAGAGAGAAGATGCAGGTGAAATACTTCTCTCCTTGAATTCTGTGGTATCTTCTGGGTCTGGGATATATTCAAACTGCATTCTTTTGCTACTTTCAGCATTTGGGCTGTCGGTGAAACTTGGGCTACTCATTTCTTTGTTTTCCTCTCGTAGTGGCACTTCTTTGTGCACCTCAATATTCTTTGTCAAGGATTCCTTTTTCTCTCCATTCTGATGTAATACTGCAACATCTGTATAGCTCTCAGATGGACTCTCTTCTACAGTGACATAATATGGAACACTCCCTTGTTGATGTATTTCTGTAACCCCCCCAAATGTCACTCTTGGACCTTTATGCACTTCTTGTTCTTGGTCATCTGTATCCGAATAGCCTTCATTCACATATGGCCTCTGTTCAGGTGAGGACGTCCGTGAGTCTGAAGGTGATGGAGTAGAATTCCTCTTATTTCGTATTTGTTTGTAACATTTTTCTAGAAACGGTCTTAATACAACACCAAGGACAAAGGCCACAATGAATGTGATGAGGACAGACAGGCAGACAGCTAATACAAACCGAGATTGTTGCACTGCTCGTACAGCTGGCACGTTCCTCTGTATATTGTGATTATCCTTTCTGTCAAGCTCAACCTTCTGTGCTTCTCGTCGCAGTCTTCGGTCATGAGCTCTTTTACGAACACGTAGATTGAAAACTGACACATGCTCTTCCTGGTATCCTGAGATGCATACATAAAGTCCTGCATCATGCTCTGTGGTGTTGCTGATGTGGAGGAATTGTTGGTTGTCAGAGGTTTGGCCGTGGGGTGTCCACCAACGAGTGTGCATGAAATCTGATGAAAAGAAACAAATTTCATAATTATGACCTATATACATACTATGATGACTGTTAGTATGTAGTACATGATGCACAGTAGATGATTGCATGGAATATGGCCATATGCAAAACAACTGAATTAGTACCTTGGTTGGTAGTGTTACAGGAAAGAATTAATTCCATCCCCTCATCCACAGTCAACTCTTTTTCGACACTAGGTGTGTTGTATACAGGTTGTGGACAGGCAAGATCTGATTCCTCCAGATCCAGCAGGTCCTTTCCAGAATGATGAGAGGGAGAGAAACACACCACTGTCCATGTGGGATTACCCAGTTCACTGTCAAAACTGAGCCACCGTCTTATTGTCTTTAAGTTACAGTCACACCTCCATGTATTTCCAGAAATATCCACCAACGCATTCAAGTTCCGTAGAGACAGGTAGGCTGGCACAGGTATGGTGGCCAGCAGGTTATAGCTCACATCAAGGACCTAAGTGATATACAGTGAGGTCAATAAGTATTTGATCACCCTTTGATATTGCAAGTTCTTCCACTTAGAAATCATGGAGGGG
>JAOPUC010000022.1:47129204-47145227 GCA_027564185.1 Cephalocassis borneensis | reverse complement strand
AGGGTGTACCCCGCCTTTCGCCCGTAGTCAGCTGGGATAGGCTCCAGCTTGCCTGCGACCCTGTAGAACAGGATAAGGCGGCTAGAGATAATGAGATGAGATGAGAAAATAGTTATGCACTTGTACACAAAGCTCAGATTTTTTTTTTTAAATTATGTCTAAAATGTGTACATGCTGTACCTGTGCTGGCCTTCTAGGTATGTGACTGGACAGTAGCCTTGTAGCTCCACCTGCTGAGGGAAGCGGCTCTTCACCTCTCCTGCATTCAGCTTACGGGGAAGAAGCTGAGGAAGGGGCAACTTATGAGGGCAGATTGGAGCTACGAATTGCTCTGGTGCCTCAAGAAACTTCTATTGTAATGGAGAGATGGGAAAAAAATGTTAGTCTTATAGAACGTTACTGTACATTTAGAAAATCTGATGTTTTGTAAATGAAAAAAATTGTACAACAGCACAGCTGCGCAAGAACCTTACTGTTATGTTTTTCTCTATATAACAGTCTACCACATTTTCAACACAGCTTCACAAAGATGATAACATTAAATGTTGTACAAGAATACAGCAGCGGTGCTTTGGTTAGGTATAGTATATTTTAAAGTTGTTTTGTTTAATGGACTATGTCTAGCTTTCAGTAGTTTACCGAATAATTAAAATATTTTTCCTGATTTGTGCGATATGTTGGCTACTACTTTTAAAGAGGGTTCATATTTCAAAGTTTCCTGATAGAACAATTATCTCCAACATAACATTATCAGTATACATATTTCAGATTTTAAATATTTCAGATTAGATTAACCCCCACCTCAAGATACTCCCTGGATGCCATTTTGTAGTAGTATTTCTTGAACTCTGCAGCCAACTCCAGGGAAGTATCAAGGGAGCAGTCGACCAAGTGTTTATGCAGAGCCAAACTCACAGGACAATAATGGCCAAACTCTCCCAGTCGAGACTGAAGCTCACTTGGAGTAATACACAGACGCTCTATGCTGGCAGCCTGGCCTGAATGAAAAATCATGAAGTTAAAACGTCCTTGAATTCATATTTTTAATGGGGATTGAGTGGTAAAAACTCAACTAGAGAAGTGTGGGAAGGAGTTTATCCACATATTTCCCTTGGGCATTCACCTTTACGAATTCTCTTCAGGTAGTTGTGGATATGTCGCAAACTAATCTGGGCTTCATTCAGAACCCGATGCCATACCCACCAACTGCTTTTGTGTGCATCAACTGGAACCCAGTTTTGGTATTGCTGATGGAAATGTTTCCTGAGTGCCTCCACCTCACGCTTAAAGCATGAAATCCGGACGTCCAGAAACTGAGTGCTGTCATGCATCGGGTATGGCCTGTAAAAGGGAGCAGGATGACAGCATTACTACACTTGACAGAGATGACACTTTTTATATTAATTTCTTTATTCACTGAATGAATTGTATTATGTCTGAACCAATTAGAGTCAAGTTAATCAACTAAATATTTATTGTAAGTGCTTTCAGGTCCATGTTGCAACATATACTAAATTCAACTACATACAGAGGTAAACACAATCATTCTGATATTGACTTAGACCTGTTTGGTTTCATCTTATCTTTCATGCCTCTCCTCAGCATTTCATCTTTGTTTAGTTGCAGCTCGATCACTTGAATGGGAATAATGCGGCGAGCTGCCATCAGGTCAGCCTGTCTTTTGGTCATGGGAAATCCATCCAGCACATACCTGGGTTGAAGATCAGACAAGTGCCTTTTCAGTTTAAGATAGCAAAAGTGTTATATCTGCCCTCCTTAAACTTTTCACACTAAAATAAATTAAAACCCTTAAAGACGTCATGAGATTTAGAATTTGTGATTGTTGTCTACATGTCTGCATGCCACCACATAACATCACTGAGGATTTCTTTGGCATTTACTTGGATTTGGTTATGGTGAATCAAAAGTCTTTCCCTTCATAATGCCCTCATCTGTCTGGCTAAAAGCACAGCACCAGCTGCACTCATCTGCATAAAGATGGGCTTTTAAGTTGCAAGTGGACAAGTACTGTGACTTATGTGACCATGCCTAACAAATGCTTTCACTGGTATAAATTTACACACTCTGACTCTTCTACAACATAATTAATTAAATTTTTGTTATACTTTAGCACTCTTACCATGGGGAAACTGTAGGTTTGTAAAGGTTTGGAATGATGCTGTGGTCTGGCTATAGGGTTTGCCATTATATTGTCTTGTTTGTATCATGTTTTGAACAACAGACATTGTCATATTGTCATAAAAACAGCTTGACAGAAATCTGGACTTAAATATTTCTGCAGTCACTAAGGGTTAAGTGTCTTGCTCAAGCGCCCAAAAATGGCAGTCTACAGGTTTGGGATTTTAAATCGCAACCTTCTGGTCAGTAGAAACAGTAGTGTAGTAGTAATAAAAATATGACAAAACACAATCAGTGTTAATCATGATTCAAAAGGTAATGTTTTGTTTAGATCTGGTTTCTTCAGAAACAATAGCTACTATAAACAAACTTAAAGTTGAAATTGTTTATTACCCTTGTGTGCTGCAGACTAAGTTCAACAGAACCACTTCTAGGCACTGAATGGCCAGTTCATCAGGCACGGTCAAGCCCTGGTTCAAGTACTTCAGCATTTCAGTGGCAAGTTCTGTCTTGTCTTGGATACTGAGCACTGTTCGCATCACACCACCAATGGATAGGTGTGCCAGTCCATACTCACGGGCAAACATGCGGGCAACTACCCCATACATCATACACAAACATACAGAAATAAGAAAAACAGCTTTTGTTAGTTTGTGTTGTAGGTATGCTTTTAAAGTTTTATAAAAGCTGCATAAAATGATTAGCTTTATAATGTAAAGTTACTTAAATCAGCATGGTCTGGTACGGTATATGTCATCAAAACCACTGACCTGTGGTTTTTCCAGATTTCGGACTACCAATGATGGCAAGTTTGATAGGTAGCGAAGGGCTGGCCTTGGGCTGACGGAGGTATTTAATAGGGTTGATCGTGAAGGTGTTGCATGCCTCCTTGGAGGCAAAGTAGTATATGTAATTGTGGAAGAGGACAGGAAAGCTAGTATTAAGAGGGTCCTGCATATGCTGGATCAGATCTCCCTCTGCATACTATACATCCATAAAGAAAAGAAAAAAAAAGAGAGCCATTATTAACATGCATTGTGTGCATATACTTTGTACATATACTGTATTTGTCAAGTGCATGTATAAATATACTTTTAAATACTTATATACTTGATTACATTCTTATTTATGAACATTTTGGAGCACTTTTATCTAGAAACATCACTTATTTTGATATAACCTTCATATGTTGATACCTTGATATAACCTTTATACGCTAGATAAAAGACTGCTTTATAAGCTGGAACATAATTAAGGTGAAAGCTATATTGTTAAACCAAATTTTGCAATGATTAATGTGATCATTACAACTAGGACTATTCCTGCAGCAATATATTACATAGTATTGCAGTTGACAGCCATCCCCTGAATTTCGGAGGGCTTAAAGTCCCCCTAAAATCAAAATAGTTGTTTCAGAGCTTTCTTGTACCTCTACCTTTGTGTTGTGATTTGTAAAATATATATTGTAAAAAATGAAAAAGAAAATATAAAAATAGATTCAAGATAAAATAAATGCAGATATTCTCATTTTTAAGTTATATTTCATCACTTCTGGGAAATTGATTAATTATTTTTTTTTAAATGACTGAACCTGTAACAATCTTTATCTTTGATGAATTAAATACAAGTGTAGGTGAATACAATGGTGAGGAATCCTCCACAGATGAAAAAAAAAATCTCTCATTAAAATCTTCAATGTTCTCCTTATTTAGCTCATTTAGCAAAGCTACTGGCAATTTTTATTTTTGAGTCGGTGGATGCGTGATGTACATTGAATACTACTGTGCAAATCAGTCCAATTATTCCAACACACATCACTCTGACTTTGGAAAAAGAAATTCATGAACATATGGAATCAAATCACAGCTCTCAATCCATTTCATGAGGACTCGAAATGGCTTGAGACACAGGGCAAGTGCTCAAAGTGTTCAAAGGTGGTGGTCAAGATGCAACTGAACTTTGTCTTGGATGCTTCTACTCAAGAAGCTTGGAGGTGTGAACTACATGCAAGTAATTTTAATAATTTGAAAAGAGTGCTAAAAAATAAGCCTAAGAACATAGAGTAAATGTTTCCCCATGTAAATATAGACATGTCACATCTGCACCAGTGATGCACCAGCATTCACAGTGGCCTTCAAACATGGCTGCCATGGACTATAACAACCATCCTGCACTTCACCATTCAGTCTCTCGTTTCCTGATTGCACACACCTGGACTCAGATTTCAGTTCACCATAGGATACAGGCCTGGCTAAAAATGTAAACGCTGCCCTGTATTCACCCATCTCCAGCTCCAGATCATGATTCAGAGCCTATTATCCCTCCAGTTTGCTTTGTGAAAGCCCAATCTTGGGAGATAGACCGAAAACTTGCTCAAACTTTGCTGGTCCATGTTCCTGCTGATTGCCTCACCAACTGTACCCATGTTGTTCCATGCCTGAGGCTGTCTGATCACTTGGGCACACATTAGTCTCACCACTGGGCATCCAGGTAGTCAGCACATCTATGAAGTGCTCAGGACTAAATATTGGTGGCTTAACATTTTGACGGATATCAATCAACATGAGGAGACGACTCCTCATGTTCAGTTTGTGCGCAACTGAGGGTTCCCCGCATGCTCCCATGGGTAAACTCATGCCACTTCCCACACGTCAGTGTCCCTGGTCTCATATACCCAAAGACTTTATCATTAGGTCTTCCTAATTCACAAGGAAATACTGTAATAATGGTCATCTCTGATCGCTTCTCCAAGTCACTAGGACTCATCCCTCTACCAGGCCTTCCCATAGCATTTAAAACAGCTGACATAATATTCACCCATGTGTTCCAATACGTTAGTATCCCAGAAGATATAGTCAGTGGCTGCAGGCCCCATTAGCATCACGACTTTGGTTCAAGTTCACGGACAAACTGGGCACGTCGGTGAGCCTGACATCTGGTTATTACCCACAGTCCAATGGACAGGTGGAAAGGGCCAAGAGATTGGTTGTTTCCTCAGTGTCTTTTGTGCCAAAAACCTCTTACCATGGGCTGAATACAGTGTCTTGCAAAAGTATTCCCTCCCTTGGCGTTTGTCCTATTTTGTCGCATTACAAGATGGAATTAAAATGGATTTTTTTGAGGGTTAGCAGCATTTGATTTACACAACATGCCTACCACTTTAAAGGTGCAAATTGTTGTTTTATTATGACACAAACAATAATTAAGATGAAAAAGCGGAAATCTGGAGTGCGCATAAGTATTCACCCCCTTTCATATGAAACCCCTAAATAAGAGCTGGTCCAACCAATTCACTTCATGAGTCACATAATTAGTTGATTAAGATCCACCTGTGTGTAATCAAAGTGTCACATGATCTGTCACATGATGTTTGTATAAAGGGCCATGACCATGAAGGGCCATGACTCTGTAACACTACTAAGCAAGCAACATGAAAAACCAAGGAGCACTCCAAATATGTCAGAGACAATGTTGTGAAGACGTACAGATCAGAGTTGGGTTACAAAAAAATCCCAAACTTTGAATATCCCACGGAGCACCATTAAATCCATTATAGCAAAATGGAAAGAATATGGCAAGACTACAAACCTGACAAGAGAAGGCCACCCACCAAAACCCACAGACCAGGCAAGGAGGGCATTAATCAGAGATGCAACAAAGACACCAAAGATACAGTAATACTGAAGGAGCTGCAAAGAACCACAGTGGAGATGGGAGTATCTATCCATAGGACCAATTTAAGCTGTATGCTCCACAGAGCGGGGCTTTATGGAAGATCCATCTTCTACTGCTTATCTGGATCCGGGTCGTGGGGGTAGCAGCTGAAGCAGAGCAGCCCAGACTTCCCTCTCCCCAGCTGCCACCACCAGCTTTTCCAGGGGAATACTAAGGTATTCCCAGGCCAGCCAAGAGATGTAATCTCTCCAGCATGTCCTGGGTCTGCCCTGGGGTCTCCTCTCAGTTGGGCATGCCCAGAAAACTTCCTTTGGGAGGCATCCAGGGGGGCATCCTAACAAGGTGCCTGAACCACCTCAACTGACTCCTTTCAATGTGGAGGAGTAGCGGTTCTACTCTGAGTCTCTCCTGAATTACCAAGCTTCTCACCATGTCTCTAAGGGAGAGCACAGCCACCCTGCAGAGAAAACTCATTTCTACCGCTTGTATCTGCAATTTCAGTCTTTTGGTCACTACCCATAGCTCATGACCATAGGTGATAGTGGGAATGTAGATGGACCAGTAAATTGAGAGCTTTGCCTTTTGGCTCAGCTCTCTCTTTAGAATAGAATATAGAATAGAACAGAATGCCTTTATTGTCACTGAACAAATGTACAATTAAATTTAGTTCATCATAGTGTGACCGGGTGTAGCGTTTGGGGTTTGTTTTAATGCATACAGGTATGTTTTTTTTTAAGGCATACACATATACTCCCACCCAGTGGAGGGAGCATTGACATTGGGCTAACTTCAGGTTCCTAGTAGGAAGCTGGGGTTAGAGGGTAATAGTAAGGAGGAAGATAAAAGGATGGGAGAAACGGTTCAAGCTGTGTTGTGCGCAGAGCCTAAGGGGAGTCACTGCGTTTGTAGCTTAAGGCTACCAGAAAAGAAATGACGTTGGGTTAACTTCAGGTTCCTAACAGGAAGTGTTGTGCGCAGAGCGTAAGGTGAGTTGCTGTATTTGTAGCTTAAGGCTACCAGAAAAGAAATGACGTTGGGTTAACTTCAGGTTCCTAACAAGAAGTTTTTGCGCAGAGCATAAGGTGAGTTGCTGTATTTGTAGCTTAAGGCTAACAAAAGGAAAAGAAAAAAGAAGAGAAGAAAGGCAGCACAAACACCCCTGAACGCTGGCACCTCTGGAACAGACCAAAGACGCACATAAGCACAAAACCCCATTCACATCTTTACTGTAACCATTTCACATCTTTAAACAAACACCATAAATGTTACAGTCACTACCTGGTCCGCCAACTCGTTGTTTATTACTTCTTCAGTGACGTGATGAATTACTGTTCAACACGAAACTATGAGCACGGGTGATGTGCCGTGTGGGTGTATGTATGCCCTAGCTTAATGCTAGCCTCGTTACAGTAAATGCCAGTCAAGCCACCAACTGTAACACAACGACCCAGAACAAGCAACAAGTAGTCACACAGCAGCACGGACAGTCAAGCTTCTTTTTCTTTTCCTTTTGTTAGCCTTAAGCTACAAATACAGCAACTCACCTTACGCGCAAAAACTTCCTGTTAGGAACCTAAAGTTAACCCAACGTCATTTCTTTTCTGGTAGCCTTAAGCTACAAACGCAGCGACTCCCCTCAGGCTCTGTGCACAACACGGCTTGACCCGTTTCTCCCATCCTTTTATCTTCCTCCTTACTATTACCCTCTAACCCCAGCTTCCTGTTAGGAACCTGAAGTTAGCCCAATGTCAGTGCTCCCTCCACTGGGTTGGAGCATATGTGAATGCCTTTAAAAAAACCCATATGTGTATGCATTAAAACACACAAACACTACACCCGGTCACATAAAGTAATACATTGTTATTTCAATGTAAGTGTATGATATAAAAAGTATATTTTAAAGCAATGCATTTAATCTATGCTTTATTACAACTTAGTCCACTTGAGTGAATATATTTCTTTACACATTGAAGCACATTTGAAATTATTTTCAATTGCCACATCCACTTAATTTGATAATTTGTTTTATATTCATTTAGGCAATAACATGTACTTTCTTGTTTTGTAATCTGTAGTATAATGTAGATTTTAAGTAATACGTACATGTATGCTTTTTATATCATTAGTTTTTTTGAAGTTGCGTATGTAATGAGAAAACTGACAACTTCTCACATTTCAGACTCAGAGCCATGAGTCGTTTTTATTAACACTACAAGTATATCTTAAACATCGCGCTGTGCATGAACAGAAAAGCAGCGTGTAAAAACATAACCAGGTTCCTTAAAGGGACTGCAACTATTATCGGAAGCACAACATTCAAGACAGTGAATTTATAACAAGTGCTTAACAAAGAGCTGTGCAAGTGCTTAACAAAGAGCTGAGCAAAACCTGCATGACAATGCTGTAACAAAATTTATAAACACAGTTATGAAGGTGAATTATGCATACATTCATGAGTGCACTACACATGTCCCCCCAGAATTCACCCTAATAGAAACATTTTTTTTTTTTAAATTAACAATGTGGGGGGTGAATCAACCGTCCACAGTGGCTCCACTGAATGGAGGAACACAGAATCGGCTCCTGAGTGGCCCTCCGTGGTGTCCCCATGCGGCATGGCAGAGGATTGGGAACTGGGGGCCTAGCCACAGGTCGTCCTTATTTTGGGGTTGGGCCAGCTTGATTGGCTTGGCTAGATCCAGGTGAGCTGGTTTAAGATGATCCACAGACACACTCTCTGGTTTGCCCCAATGTCTACCACAAAGTGCTTATCCCCTGCCTCCACAACACAGAAAGGACCTTTGTAAGGTGGGCGGAGTGGTCCTCTGTGACCATCAATGCGAATGAAAACATAGCCAGCTGACTGAAGACCACTGGGGACATGAGAGTTCGGCAAACCGTGACAGGAGGTAGGCTTCGGCACGAACAGCCTGGCATTGTCCAAAAGGGAAGAATGCTGGAGTGTGGCTGACCAAGGGGTCATGGTGCTGGGGATGAAATCCCCTGGGACATGCAGTGGCTGACCGTATAGACCAGCTCTGCCGATGAGGACTGGAGGTCTTCCTTTGGTGCTGTCCTGATGCCCAGCATGACCCATGGTAGTTTGTCAACCCAGGAGCTGTCCTTCAGACTGGCACGCAAGGAGGCTTTCATTGATCTGTGAAAATGCTCACAGAGAACATTACTCTGGGGGTGGTATGCTGTGGTGCGGTGGAGTTTAACTCCCAAGCTTTCAGCGACCGCATTCTAAAGTTCAGACGCAAACTGTACACCGTGGTCTGAGGAAATGTCTGAGGGGGTGCCGAAATGGGATACCCAAGTGCCAATAAATGCCTGTGCTATGTCAGCCAATGTTATGGATGACAATGGAACAGCTTCTCCCCACCGTGTGGTCCTGTTGACCATAGTTAGCAAATGAGTGTAACCCTGTGAGGGAGGCAGTGGGCCGACCAGGTCGATGTTCACATGGTCGAAATGTCATTCTGGTACCTCAAAATGTTGTAGTGGAGCTTTGGTGTGTCAGTGGACTTTGGCACGTTGGCAATCCATGCAGGTGTTCACCCAATCCCTCACATCCTTTTTAAGTCCATGCCACACAAATTGGCTGCCACCAGCCATTGTGAGGCCTTGGTCCCTGGGTGTGAAAGACCATGTATGGCATCAAAAACAGACCGCCTCCACTTTGCAGGGACAACAGGCCTAGGAGGGCCCATGGAGATGTCACAAAGCAGGGTGGTGCCAGCATCATTAAATGATAGCTCCCGCAGTCGCAGTCCCGTAGCGGATGACCGGAGAGCCTGCATGTCCAGGTCTGTGGCCTGTTCTGCTTCCATGCTGCTGTAGTCCAGGTCGAGGTGGACTGCCCCTGCAACAGCACGGGAGAGGCAGTCTGCGACATGGTTGCTTTTTCCAGCGATGTGTGCAATGTCTGTCGTGAACTCGGAAATGTAAGTCAGCTGCCGCTGTTGCCGGCCAGACCATGGCTCAGTGACTTTGGACATGGCAAAAGTCAGTGGCTTGTGGTCCACAAAAATGGTGCACCGGTGCCCCTCCAGCATTGAATGAAAGTGTTGGATGGTGAGGTACACACCAAGCAACTCCCGGTCGAAGGTGCTATACTTCCGTTCACTGGGGCGCAATTGCCTGCTGAAAAACGCAAGAGGCTGCCAGGCGTGACCAACCCACTGTTCATAAACCGCACCCACCGCGTAATCTGAGGCATCTGTGGTAAGTGCGATTGGGGCAGAGGCGGCAGGATGGGCCAGCATGGCAGCCTTAGTCAGGGCTGCTTTAGTGTCAACAAAGGCCTTGTCTCTGTCCAGGGTCCAGTTCACAGCATGCTTAGGCTTGCTGCCTTTCAGGGCCTCGTACAAGGGTTGCATGATCTGGGCAGCCCTGGGGAGAAAACGATGGCAAAAGTTCACCATGCCGAGAAACTCCTGTAGGGCTTTGACTGTGACTGGGCGTGGGAAAGTGGCGACAGCCTTCACCTTTGATGGAAGAGGGATGAGCCCATCCCTTGTGACTCTGTGTCCCAGAAAGTCTATGGTGGAGAGCCCGAACTGGCACTTCGCTGTATTGATGAGTCCATGCTTGCTGAGTCGCTCGAACAGAGTGCAAAGGTGCGACAGGTGTTCAGAAAGCGATGAACTTGCCACAAGAATGTCGTCAAGGTATACGAAAACGAAGGGGAGATCCCGTAACACTGAGTCCATGAGTTGTTGGAAAATTTGAGCTGCATTCTTGAGCCCGAACAGTGTGCACAAGTACTCAAACAAACCAAACAGCATGATCACTGCTGTTTTCAGGATGCCAAGGGGGCGTATGGGCACCTGATGGTATCCTATGATTAGGTCCACCTTCAAAAAAATGACCTTGCCAGCCAGGTGAGCTGACACATCCTGTATGTGTGGAACTGGGTAGTAGTCAGGCGTTGTCACGTCGTTGAGTCATCAGTAGTCTCCACAAGGCTGCCAGCCACCCCCAGGTTTGGGAACAAGGTGCAGGGGAGAGGCCCAAGGACTGTTGGAGCGACAAACAATCCCTAGGCGCTCCATGGCTTCGAACTCCGCCTTTGCCACAGCAAGCTTGGTCGGCTCAAGGCGTCGCGCGCGGGCATACACAGGCGGACCAGTGGTGGCGATGTGGTGCTCCACACCGTGTTTAGCAGTAGTGGCGGAGAAGGTGGGCTGCGTGAGTTCTGGAAACTCGGCGAGCAGCCGCTGGAAACTGTCCGTGACAGAGAGATGTATGGAGTCAGAGTTACTGAGCGTGCATGCATAAGAACAAAAAGTGACTGCATCGATCAAGTGGTGGTTTTTCACGTCCACCAATAGTCTGTATGCACACAAAAAATCTGACCCTAGAAGGGGAACAGCAACCTTGGCAGTAACAAAGTCCCAGCCAAATCATTGGTCTCCAAAACACAGTTCAACGCGTCTAGTGCCGTATGTACGAAAGGGGCTGCCATTGGCGGTTTCCATGGGGGGGCCGTGAGTGTCAGCCACCACGTCCAACTGTGAGGCAGGTAGTAGACTCCACTGTGCCCTTGTGTCACAGAGGAATCGTTGGCCGGAGATGGAGTTGCAGATGAAGAGCAGCCTGCCAGCATGGCCGACACTCACGGCCACTAGTGAGCGCTGGCTTTGCCGTTTCCCGCTCCACTGAAGCTGCACAGAGAACGGCATCGTTTAGCCTTGGGGCCAAACTTGGCATGGTAGAAACATAAACCTGCCGACTGCTGCCGACAAGGGGTTGCTGCTGCGGCGAGCATGTGGTCATTTGGAGTTTCTGGCACTGCACCTGCAGGAAGGGCGGCTGCGCAGTGCTGCTGACTAGCCAGGAAAAATTTGTCAGCCTCTGCCGCCATTTCCTGGCAATCAGTGATGGCAGTGTTTGCTAAAGCAGCCCTCACTTGAGTAGGCAGTTGGCACAGGAAAAGGTGCAGGAAAAGAAAATCCGGTTCGTGTTCACCAAGCAGATCGAGCATTCTGTCCATGAGTTCAGAGGGCTTGCTGTCACCCAGCCCATGAAGGGAGAAAAGCCTGCTGGCCCTCTCAGCATCAGACAGCTTGAACGTTTTAAGTAAATGTTCCTTCAGTGTATCATATTTCCTTTCTGCAGGAGGACGTTTAAGAAGGCTCACCACTCTCGATGCAGTAGAAATCCCAAGGGCAGACACCATGTAGTAATATTTAGTGTCATCGGCGGTGATCTCACGCAAGGCAAACTATGCCTCAGTCTGTGCGAACCACGCTGACGCCGAAGATTCCCAGAATTCAGGGAGCTTAAGAGACACAGTGTTGGCGGCCATGTTGTTCTGGATACTTCGGGGTCACCAGTGTTGAAGTTGCATTTGTAATGAGAAAACTGACAACTTCTCACATTTCAGACTCAGAGCCATGAGTCGTTTTTATTAACACTACAAGTATATCTTAAACATCGCGCTGTGCATGAACAGAAAAGCAGCGTGTAAAAACATAACCAGGTTCCTTAAAGGGACTGCAACTATTATCGGAAGCACAACATTCAAGACAGTGAATTTATAACAAGTGCTTAACAAAGAGCTGTGCAAGTGCTTAACAAAGAGCTGAGCAAAACCTGCATGACAATGCTGTAACAAAATTTATAAACACAGTTATGAAGGTGAATTATGCATACATTCATGAGTGCACTACACATGTCCCCCCAGAATTCACCCTAATAGAAACATTTTTTTTTTTTAAATTAACAATGTGGGGGGTGAATCAACCGTCCACAGTGGCTCCACTGAATGGAGGAACACAGAATCGGCTCCTGAGTGGCCCTCCGTGGTGTCCCCATGCGGCATGGCAGAGGATTGGGAACTGGGGGCCTAGCCACAGGTCGTCCTTATTTTGGGGTTGGGCCAGCTTGATTGGCTTGGCTAGATCCAGGTGAGCTGGTTTAAGATGATCCACAGACACACTCTCTGGTTTGCCCCAATGTCTACCACAAAGTGCTTATCCCCTGCCTCCACAACACAGAAAGGACCTTTGTAAGGTGGGCGGAGTGGTCCTCTGTGACCATCAATGCGAATGAAAACATAGCCAGCTGACTGAAGACCACTGGGGACATGAGAGTTCGGCAAACCGTGACAGGAGGTAGGCTTCGGCACGAACAGCCTGGCATTGTCCAAAAGGGAAGAATGCTGGAGTGTGGCTGACCAAGGGGTCATGGTGCTGGGGATGAAATCCCCTGGGACATGCAGTGGCTGACCGTATAGACCAGCTCTGCCGATGAGGACTGGAGGTCTTCCTTTGGTGCTGTCCTGATGCCCAGCATGACCCATGGTAGTTTGTCAACCCAGGAGCTGTCCTTCAGACTGGCACGCAAGGAGGCTTTCATTGATCTGTGAAAATGCTCACAGAGAACATTACTCTGGGGGTGGTATGCTGTGGTGCGGTGGAGTTTAACTCCCAAGCTTTCAGCGACCGCATTCTAAAGTTCAGACGCAAACTGTACACCGTGGTCTGAGGAAATGTCTGAGGGGGTGCCGAAATGGGATACCCAAGTGCCAATAAATGCCTGTGCTATGTCAGCCAATGTTATGGATGACAATGGAACAGCTTCTCCCCACCGTGTGGTCCTGTTGACCATAGTTAGCAAATGAGTGTAACCCTGTGAGGGAGGCAGTGGGCCGACCAGGTCGATGTTCACATGGTCGAAATGTCATTCTGGTACCTCAAAATGTTGTAGTGGAGCTTTGGTGTGTCAGTGGACTTTGGCACGTTGGCAATCCATGCAGGTGTTCACCCAATCCCTCACATCCTTTTTAAGTCCATGCCACACAAATTGGCTGCCACCAGCCATTGTGAGGCCTTGGTCCCTGGGTGTGAAAGACCATGTATGGCATCAAAAACAGACCGCCTCCACTTTGCAGGGACAACAGGCCTAGGAGGGCCCATGGAGATGTCACAAAGCAGGGTGGTGCCAGCATCATTAAATGATAGCTCCCGCAGTCGCAGTCCCGTAGCGGATGACCGGAGAGCCTGCATGTCCAGGTCTGTGGCCTGTTCTGCTTCCATGCTGCTGTAGTCCAGGTCGAGGTGGACTGCCCCTGCAACAGCACGGGAGAGGCAGTCTGCGACATGGTTGCTTTTTCCAGCGATGTGTGCAATGTCTGTCGTGAACTCGGAAATGTAAGTCAGCTGCCGCTGTTGCCGGCCAGACCATGGCTCAGTGACTTTGGACATGGCAAAAGTCAGTGGCTTGTGGTCCACAAAAATGGTGCACCGGTGCCCCTCCAGCATTGAATGAAAGTGTTGGATGGTGAGGTACACACCAAGCAACTCCCGGTCGAAGGTGCTATACTTCCGTTCACTGGGGCGCAATTGCCTGCTGAAAAACGCAAGAGGCTGCCAGGCGTGACCAACCCACTGTTCATAAACCGCACCCACCGCGTAATCTGAGGCATCTGTGGTAAGTGCGATTGGGGCAGAGGCGGCAGGATGGGCCAGCATGGCAGCCTTAGTCAGGGCTGCTTTAGTGTCAACAAAGGCCTTGTCTCTGTCCAGGGTCCAGTTCACAGCATGCTTAGGCTTGCTGCCTTTCAGGGCCTCGTACAAGGGTTGCATGATCTGGGCAGCCCTGGGGAGAAAACGATGGCAAAAGTTCACCATGCCGAGAAACTCCTGTAGGGCTTTGACTGTGACTGGGCGTGGGAAAGTGGCGACAGCCTTCACCTTTGATGGAAGAGGGATGAGCCCATCCCTTGTGACTCTGTGTCCCAGAAAGTCTATGGTGGAGAGCCCGAACTGGCACTTCACTGTATTGATGATGAGTCCATGCTCGCTGTGTCGCTCGAACAGAGTGCGAAGGTGAGACAGGTGTTCAGAAAGCGATGAACTTGCCACAAGAATGTCGTCAAGGTATATGAAAACAAAGGAGAGATCCTGTAACACTGAGTCCATGAGCCGTTGGAAAGTTTGACCTGCATTCTTGAGCCCGAACGGTGTGTGCAAGTACTCAAACAAACCAAACGGCGTGCTCACTGCTGTTTTCGGGATGTAAAGGGGGCATACGGGCACCTGATGGTATCCTTTGATTAGGTCCACCTTCGAAAAAATGACCTTGCCAGTCAGGTGAGCTGGCACATCCTGTATGTGTGGAACTGGGTAGCGGTCAGGTGTTGTCACGTCGTTGAGTTGTCGGTAGTCTCCACAAGGCCGCCAGCCACCCCCAGGTTTGGGGACGAGGTGCAGGGGAGAGGCCCAAGGACTGTTGGAGCAACAAACAATCCCTAGGCACTCCATGGCCTCGAACTCCATCTTTGCCACAGCAAGCTTGGTCGGCTCGAGGCGTCACGCGTGGGCATACACAGGCAGACCAGTGGTGGCGATGTCGTGCTCCACAGCGTGTTTGGCAGTAGTGGCAGAGAAGGTGGGCTGAAAACTTGCAAAAGGAGTGCTGGAAACTCGGCAAGCAGCTGCTGGAAACTGTCCGTGACAAACAGCATGCTAGAGAGATGTATGGAGTCAGAGTCACTGAGCATGCATGCATAAGAACAAAAAGTAAAAAAAAAAAAGAACAAAAAGTGATGGCGTCGATCAAGCGGTGTTTTTTCACGTCCACCAACAGTCCATATGCACACAAAAAATCTGACCCTAGGAGGGGAACCTTGGCAGTAACAAAGTCCCAGCCAAATCATTGGCCTCCAAAACACAGTTCAACGTGTCTAGTGCCGTATGTGCGAATGGGGCTGCCATTGGCGGCTTCCATGGGGGGGCCGTAAGTGTCAGCCACCACGTCCAACTGTGAGGCAGGTAGTAGACTCTGCTGTGCCCCTGTGTTGTAGAGGAATCATTGGCTGGAGATGGAGTCACAGATGAAGAGCAGCCTGCCAGCATGGCCGACGCTCACGGCCACTAGTGAGCGGCCGGCTTTGGCATTTCCCGCTCCACTGAAGCTGCACGGAGAACGGCATCATTTAGCCTTGGGGCCAAACTTGGCATGGTAGAAACATAAATCTGACAACTGCTGCCGATGAGGGGTTGCTGCTGCGGCGAGCATGTGGTCATTTGGCGTTTCTGGCACTGCACCTGCAGGAAGGGCGGCTGCACAGTGCTGCTGACTAGCCAGGAAAAATTTGTCAGCCTCTGCCGCCAGTTCTCGTCAATCAGTGATGGCAGTGTTGGCTAAAGCAGCCCTCACTTGAGTAGGCAGTTGGCGCAGGAAAAGGTGCAGGAAAAG
>JAOPUC010000022.1:46622841-46636432 GCA_027564185.1 Cephalocassis borneensis | reverse complement strand
AGAAAGGCCCTCGCTGGCCACGGGGCTCGAACCCGGACCTTCTTGCTGTGAGGTGACAGTGCTAACCACTATACCACCGTACCGCCCATACTGTTTTTTTTTTTCTCTGATGGGAATTTTTAGAGCTTTATAGAAGGAAGGAGACTCCAGTGTCGGTGCTTTTGTAATGGGTGGTAAATTTTCTGCCATGGGAAAGACATGTTGTGCTTTTTGTTCAACAGAGCACTCAAGAAACCAGTCGAACTTGATGCCTCCACCAACAAGTCTAATCCTTCTTGTATATGCATTCTCTGGATATGAGCAATCGCGCGCTCTGATTGGCTACTCTACAACTAGGATATCAGCTCATATACCGTGAGTAGAGAAAAATAAAATGGCAGTGCGTGTTGCTGAACCAACCAAAGATGAAATAAAAACTCTACTCGAACAAAACCACAAAAAAATACAAAATATGGAATGAAAGTATTTGATGGTAATCCATCCATCCATCTTCTACCACTTATCCGAATCTGGGTCGTGGGAGTAGCAGCCTAAGCAGAGCAGCCCAGACTTCCCTCTCCCCGGCCACCTCCACCAGCTCTTCCGGGAGAATACCGAGGTGTTCCCAGGCCAGCCGAGAGATGTAATCTCTCCAGTGTGTCCTGGGTCTGCCCTGGGGTCTCCTCCCGGTGGGGAATGCCCAGAAAACCTCCCTTGGGAGGTGTCCAGGGGGCATCCTAACAAGGTGCCCAAACCACCTCCACTGACTCATTTCAATGTGGAGGAGCAGCGGTTCTACTCAGTCTCTCCCGAATGACCAAGCTTCTCACCCTGTCTTTAAGGGAGAGCCCAGCCACCCTGTGGAGAAAACTCATTTCTACCGCTTGTATCTGCGATCTCATTCTTTTGGTCACTACCCAGAGCTCGTGACCATAGGGGAGAGTGGGAACGTAGATGGACCAATAAATTGAGAGCTTTGCCTTTTGGCTCAGATCTCTCTTTACCACAATAGACCGGTTTAGTGTCCGCATCACTGCTGATGCTGTCCCAGTCCTTCTGTCCAACTTCCGCTCCCCCTTACCCTCACTTGTGAACAAAACCCCAAGATACTTAAACAACTCCACTTTAGGTAGCAACTCCCCTCTGACCTGGAGTAGGCACTCCACCTGTTTCCGGCTGAGCGCCATGGCCACGGACTTGGAGGTGCTGATCCTCAACCCAGCCACTTCACCCTCTGCTGCAAACCGTTCCAGCGCATGCTGTAAGTCGCAGATTGATAAAGCCAACAGGACCACATCATCTGCAGAAAGCAGAGACGTGATCCTGATGCCACCAAACCAGACACTCTCCACCCCTTGGCTGCGTCTAGAAATTCTGTCCATAAAAGTTATGAACAGAACCGGTGACAAAGAACAGCCTTGGCAGAGTCCAACATACACTGGGAATGAGTCCGACTTACTGCCGGCAATGCGAACCAAACTCCTGCTCCGGTCATACAGGGACCGAATGGCCTGCAGTAGTGGGCCCTGAACCCCATACTCCTGAAGCACCCCCCACAGGGCACCACGAGGGACATGGTCGTAAGCCTTCTCCAGGTCCACAAAACACATGTAAACCAATTGGGCAAACTCCCATGCACCCTCCAATACCCTTGCAAGGGTAAAGAGCTGGTCCAGTGTTCCACGACCAGGACAAAAACTGCATTGTTCCTCCTGAATCCAAGGTTCGACTATCAACTAGACTCTCCTTTCAAAGCACAGGCTTTCCCAGGGAGGCTAAGTAGTGTGATCCCCCTATAGTTGGAACACACTTTCCGGTCCCCCTTTTTAAAAAGGGGGACCACCACCCCAGTTTGCCAATCCAGAGGCACTGTCCCCAACCTCCACGCAATGTTGAAGGTGTGTCAGCCAAGACAGCCCAACAACATACAGTGCCTTCAGGAACTCAGGACGAATCTCATCCACCCCCAGAGCCCAGCCACCAAGGAGCTTTTTAACCATCTCGGCAACCTCAGCCCCTGTGATGGGTGAGTCCTCCCAAGCACCCTCAGACTCTGCATCCTCCTCGGACAACATGAAGGTGGGATTAAGAAGATCCTCAAAGTATTCCTTCCACCATCGGACGATGTCCCCAGTTGTGGTCAACAGCACTCCATCCTCGCTGTAAACAGTAGGGACAGAGCACTGCTTCCCCTTCCTGGGCCACCGGACAGTTTTCTAGAATCTCTTTGAGGCTAACCAAAAGTCACTTTCCATGGCCTCACCGAACTCCTCTCATACCAGAGTTTTTGCTTCAGTGACTGCCTGAGCCGCGTTTCGCTTGGCCCATCAATATGTCAGCTGCCTCTGGAGACCCACAGGCTAACCAAGCCCGGTAGGACTCCTTCAGCCTGATGGTTCCTCTCACTGCAGGTGTCCACCACCAGGTTCAGGGATTACCGCCACGACAGGCACCAACAACCTTGTAGCCGCAAGTCTGCACAGCCGCCTCAACAATGGAGGTGCAGAACATGGTCCACTCAGACTCGATGTCCCCATCCTCCCCTGGTATGTAGTTGAAGCTCTGCTGGATGTAGCAGTTGAAGACCCGACGGACGGGAGTCTCCACCAGATGTTCCCAGCATACCCTCACTACATGTTTGAGCCTATCAGGTCTGTCCAGCCTCCTCCCCTGCCATCTGATCCAGCTGGCCACCAGGTAGTGATCAGTTGACAGCTCTGCTCCTCTCTTCACCTGAGTGTCCAAGACATATGGTCATGGATCAGATGAAACGACTACAAAGTTAATCATCGATCTACGGCCTAGGGTGTCCTTGTGCCACGTGCACTTATGGGCACCCTTATCCTCGAACATGGTGTTCATTATGGCCAAACCATGCATGGCACAGAAGTCCAACAACTGAACACCGCTCTGGTTCAGTTTGGGCAGGCCGTTCTTCCCAGTCACCCCCCTCCAGGTCTCAGTCATTGCCCACGTGAGCATTGAAGTCCCCCAGTAAAACAATGGAGTCCCTTCATGGTGCACTGTCTGGCACCCCACTCAAGGACTCCAAGAAGGCCGGGTACTCTGAACTATCATTCAGCGCATAGGCACAAATGACAGAGACTGTTCTCCGACCTGAAGGCGCAGGGAAATGACCCCCTCATTCACTGGGGAGAACTCTGATGTTAGTGCACCAAACTGGGGGGCTACCCCACCCTTGCCCAGCACTGCTCACCCTTGGTGACTCCAGCATAGAAGAGAGTCCAACCCCTCTCCAGGAAGTTGGTTCCAGAGCCCAAGCTATGCGTTGAGGTGAGCCCAACTATATCTTGTCAGTACCACTCAACCTCACACACAAGCTCAGGCTCCTTTCTCACCAGAGAGGTGACATTCCATGTCCCAAAAGCCAGTTTTGTACGCCAGGGCCTCCACCTTTGGCTGCCACCTGATCTACAGTGCACCGGACCCTTATGGCACCTCCTGCAGGTGGTGGGTCCACAGGAGAGTGGTTCCGTGTTGCTCATTCGGGCTGGGCCCAGCCGGGCCCCACGGATATAGGCCCGACCATCAGGTGTTTGCCAGCAAGCCCATCCCCCAGACCTGGCTTCAGGGTGGGGCCCCAATATCCCTGGTCCAGGCAAGGGTACTCAGATACCTGTTTTTTCTTTCATAAGGGTCCTTTTTGAACTGCTCTTCGTCTGACCTCTCATCTAGGATCTGTTTGCCTTGGGAGACCCAACCAGGGGCAATTGCCCTGACAACATAGCTCCTAAAATCCCTGAGGCACTCCCACCACGTTAAGGTGATGATTCAAGGAGGGGACTTACATAAAACTTCAATTTTTAAAAAATAAAAAAGGAACACTTCTAACATTAAGACTTCTTCCTTTAGAAAAAAAGACATCTAACATAGTTGTAACAAATTTAGTTGTAACAAAACAAATGTATTGGCACACAAGCATATCTTTGGTGAGCGATACAATAGACAAATGCCAGAAAGTTGATTATTTATTGCCAAAATTGGAACAGCAGCCTAATGGAAAAGGTGATATAAATGTGTGTAATTATTGCCATCAAAATGGTCTCTGGAAAAAAAATAATGTCCTTTGCTGAAAGAAAAAAGCAAAATATACCAGGCGAAGCAAGCTGGTTTTGCTGCACTTATTCATCATCCCACCCTTGGTGACACAGTAGAACTGGTGGCTCCATTTCAAATGCAGGTTAAGCCAATGGACATGTCTGAGATTGACTTGGGTTATGCTCCACTCATGTCTAAAGGTTTTGCAAGATTAATTGACAATGACAAGGCAGTTCGAATGACAATTTTGGGGGGCTTGGGAGCTTTGCATACCTTTGTGAGGAAGTCAATACTGCCTTTTCCTCCAGGTTCAGACACAGGGGGCTGTGTTCCAGTTGGAGGCATGGGTTTGAAAACTATTTTTTGCCTGTGCACAACAAATTTTTGTCTTGTGATTTGGTACAGGGTGAGGCAGAGGTTTGTGTTCATCCTGAACTGCCAGTTGATGGATTTGACATAATTTAGGGAATGACTTGGCAGGTGATGTGCAATCAGATGATGGAATGTCCAACAGTGTACAAATACCTGTGTCAACACAAGCATGTAACTTATGTGCTTCACCCTTAGAACCACCAGAGGTTACTGAACCGGAGTAGGTGATTTCTATAGTCTTTGCTCCACAACCAGAAGGGGTCCCTGAATCAGAGCTCACTATGTCTGCAGTTTGTGCAGTAACTCATGCAATGACTGCCACTTTAGCTGATGGACATACAGATTCAGTAAAGTCTTGTGACATGAAAAAGATCCCATTTTCATTGCCTTCTGATCTTTTTGTCTCTTGTTCAGAACTGGTGAAAGAACAAAGAGAGGACTAGTCTTTGAAGAACATGTATTCTGCATATAAAGTAATATCACACTTGTCAAGTTACAAGGAAGCCTCATCAAAATATAAAACTTGCTCCTTTGTATCCAATCCCTGAAGTCAGTCAGCCTTTTGAACATCTGATTATTGACTGTGTGGGTCCATCTCCCCAGTCTAAGTCAGATTGCTCTTATTTGTTGACTGTAACGTGTCCATCAACAAGCTATCCAGTTGCTTACCCACTGCGTACTATCTCTGCAAAAGCTGTAGTCAAGACCCTCAGTCAGTTCATTTCTGTATTTTGAATTCCCAAAATAGTGATCAAGGATCAAATTTTACATCTCGGTTGTTTGCACAAGTCCTCCAACAACTTCACATAAAACATAATCAAGCTTCAGTATACCATCCACATCATTACTGTGCTCTTATTGTACTTAGTTGAAAGCAGATTGGGAAGAGGGTTTACTGTGGCTGCTGTTGGCAGCTAGGGAAGTTGTCCAGGATTTAGTCCCAATGAGTTAGATTTTGCACATACTGTCCATGGTCCACTGTCTGTGGTGGATGATCAGTGGATGTCGACTGACCTTCTTCCCCTCCACACATAGAACCTGATTATGTTAATGGGTTCAGGCAAAGTCTCCATGAGGTTGGAAAATTGGCAAAACAAAAATTGCAAATTTCTCAGAAAGAAATGAGGATTGATTGATCACAGAGTAGAACAGGAGCTTAGTACTCGCAGTCAGGTTTTGGTGTTGCTGCCACTTGTTGAATCCCCATTTCAGGCCAAATTCTTTGGTCCATGTACTGTAATTTGTCGGGTTTCAGAACTAAAATACCTCATTGAAATGGTGAATAAGAGAAAGTCAAGTAAAATCTGCAATGTGAATTTGCTTAAACCTTATCAAGCATGTGATCCTTTGGATAAAATGACCAAAACTTGTCCAGTGTTAATAGTAAACAATTCTTGGTCAGCAGATGAGGAAGAGTTGTTTGAAGGGGTGTTGCAACCCCGACTTAAACAATCAGAAACTCTAGTAAAGTTAAATACACTGCTGGGACATTTAGATGAAAATAAATGTAAACAGCTGGTTTACCTTATTCAAAGTTATACATGTCTGTTCTCAGACACTCCTACTCACACTAATTTAATGGAACATGATGTTGATGTAGGAGATGCAAAGCCTATCACCCAGCGGTTCTATCATGTTTCTCCTGAAAAGCAGAAAATACTTGACTCAGAAGTGAGATATATGTTGGAAAATGGTATTGCTGAATGTCCATCTAGTTGGGCTTCTCCCTTTCTCTTGGTTAGTAAACCTGACTTCACACATAGGCCCTGTACTAATTTTCGAAAGGTTAATGCAGTGACCAAGCAAGATTCCTTCCCCCTCTAAGTTTGATCTTCTCAAGGGTTATTGGCAGGTTCCCCTTTCTAAAAGAGCTAGAGAAATTTGTGCTTTTGTGACACCATCAGGACTATACTCTTACACAGTAATGCCATTTGGGCTGTTAAATAGAGCCCTCCACTCCCGCGGGAGTCCCGTGGGACTCGCGGGACCCAAAGCAATGCGGCGTGGGACAAATTTTGAAAGCTCATTGCAGGCGCGGTGAGGAGGGGGAGTGCACAATGTGGGCGGGTGAGGTGATAAGCTGCAGTCCCGTTAACTAAAAACGTGTTTAAAATTTTACACTGGCCACGATTTTAAATTGGCCACGATTAGACCACTGTGGCAGCGGGGGCGTGGCCAAGCAGCAGTCTGTGAATGGAGGGCAGGGATGGGGAAGGTAGTGTGTTTCAGCACCACTGTAGTAATCCCCGATGTGGGTGGAGCACAGAAGCACAGCAGGCAAGAGTTCGTGTTCACACCCACTCACTTTACTGAGCTTTTCTTTCTTTCTTTCTTTCTTTCTTTCTTTCTTTCACTCGTTCACTCACACACACACGTGTTGTGGTCGGGGAGTGAATCCCTCTTCTCTCCTCTCCCCCTCCCTTTATACTCCATCCCTGCAACAAACACACACACACAAATTGACATCAGGTGTAATGACCTAGCCACTTACCTTCCCTGACACCGCCCTCCATTCACAGACTGCTGCTTGTCCACGCCCCCGCTGCCACAGTATTATTTGTAAAATAAAATATCTTACTCTAGACTTTCAAACAATACTGTAAAATTTTAATTTTATCTAATAGTGGATGGTACAATAATTACAAACACTAACAGAATCAGCATATTCCAGTTATAGCTAGTCATACAGTAACTAATCACCCTTGTCATAATAATTTCAATAAACTGTTAATGCTCAGTTCCCTCTTCATTTATTCTCTATTCAAAAGACACAGCTGAGTCGCACAGGCTGAGAAGTGTGTAATGGACAGTAACAATTTTATCCGAAATAGTTTTTCCTGCCTTAGTTGATTTATTTCCATTTCACATGCATGCAGCTGTTTGTAAAAGTTCAGTGCGTTTGTGTAGAACACACTTGAACTGTGGGTTCATTACTACACTCTCTAGCTCCGTGGTGACATTTTGCACAGGACAGGGTTCCTCTGATAACAGAAACAAAGCTTCAGCACTCTCTGCTCTTAATCTCATCTGTTCTTTCAGTATAGATCAGGCATGTCACTCCTTGTTTATATTATATTATATTATATTATATTATATTATATTATATTATATTATATTATATTATGAGAATGATGAATCTGCAAGGAAAGTTCTGCTATGGAAGAAGATACTTGCCTTCGCTACCACCCAGCAGAACCAGCATCAAGCGCTGATTGCCCTCCAAAAGGAACAAGAGCAACACTTCAAAGCCTTGATGCTGGCCCAGCAGGAAGATCACCAGGTGTTCCGGCATCTGCTTGTGTCAGCAGGGGCATCGATCACTGCAGCCAGCACCCTCACAAAGATGGGCCCGCGGGACAATCTGGAAGCGTTCCTTGGCCTCTTCAAACAAGCATCCGAGGCATGGGGGTGGCCACTGGAGCAGCGCGTGGCATGCCTCCTCCCGCTCCTGACTGGTGAGGCGCAGCTCGCAGCGCAGCAGCTTCCTGTTGACAGCCGACTGGTATATGCTGACCTGAAGAAAGCCATCCTGCAGCAGGTCGGCCGCTCCCCAGAACAACATTGCCAGCGCTTCTGGACACTGCCATTGGAGGAGGTCGGCCGGCCATTTACATTCGGCCAGCAACTCCAGGACACCTGCCAGTGGTGGCTGAGGGCAGAAGACCGTGACACTGACTAGATCATCAGTCCGGTGGCACTGGAACAGGTCATCTCTCGACTTCTGGAAGGAACAGTGGAATGGGTCCAGTGTCATCGCCTGGTGTCACTAGGACGAGCCATCAAGCTGGTGGAGGACCATCTGGAGGTGGCTCCGATGGCAGGCAGACAAGGTGTCTCTCCTTGCTTCTCCTCTCTCTCTCTCTTCTCCCCCTCTGTCTCTCTTTCCCCTCCCCATCCTGTTCCCCTACCATGGAGTTGGCGGCCAGCTCCACCGCAGCCGGCCTGTTGCACCTGTGGTGTCCTCCCATCTCCCTCTTCTGTGTCTGTGTTGTCTCCTCCTCAGGTGAGTGACTCCCATAACGCCGGTGCAGAGAGAAAGCCTGGGCTGGTATGCTGGCATGGAGGGTAGTCAGAGCATCTCCAGAGTCAGAGCTCCGCCAGCCAGGGAGGTGGGAGCTGTGATCCAGATCCCCTATATGCCAGAGACCTCCCCCGATTGGGCCAGAATGTATCGCATTCCAGTAAGTGTTCAAGGGGATACATATCACATGCTGGTGGATTCCGGTTGTAATCAGACCTCAATTCACCAACACCTGGTGCAAGGTGAGGCATTGGGGGGAGCACAAGTGGTGAAGGTGTTGTGTGCACAGGGATGTTCACAATTATCCTCTAGTGTCCGTCCATATTCTATTCTGGGGCCAAACACATAGAATTAAGGTGGCAGTTAACCATCGTCTCACCCACTCTTTAATTTTGGGAACTGATTGGCCAGGGTTTAAAGAATTGATGGAACACATAATGAGAGGTGGGTCCTGCATAAATACATCACGGGAAGATCCTGGTGTGGCATTGACTGGGGAAGCTGTCACAGAGCCATCTACGTCAGCACCGTGTCAGGGCAATACTAGGAGTGAGGAGCACCCTGCCCCTCCTCTCTCTCTCTCGAGGATTCCCTTGGGGATTTTCCACGTGAGCAGTCATGAGACAAGACTCTGTGGCATGCATTTGACCAAGTGAGAGTAATCGATAGTCAAACTCTCCAGCCAAGCATGACACCAGCCTTACCTTATTTTGCTATTATTAAGGATAGGTTGTCCCGAGTGACACAGGACACTCAAACCGGAGAACAGATAACTCAATTGTTGATCCCAAAGAGCCTTAGGGAACTCTTATTCCATGTAGCTCACTTTAATCCCATGGCTGGACATTTAGAGCAAGATGAAACATTAGCCCGAATAATGGCCCGGGTCTATTGGCCAGGGATTCGCGGAGATATCGGTCGGTGGTGTATGGCATGCTGCGAATGCCAATTAGTAAATCCCGCGGCCACTCCAAAAGTGCCTTTGCGCCCTCTCCCTCTAATAGAGACCCCATTTGAGAGGATTGGTATGGATCTCGTTGGGCCATTAGATTGGTCAGCATGGGGATAATCGCTTTATTTTAGTTCTGGTGGACTATGCAACGTGATATCCGGAAGCGGTGCCTCTCCGCAATATTTCTGCATGCAGTATTGCAGAAGCACTCTTCCGTATTATCTCCCGGGTCGGGATTCTGAAAGAAATCCTGACAGACTAAGGCACTACATTTATGTCACACACACTGCACAAACTGTATGGGTTATTGGGGATTAAGTCTATCCGCACCAGTGTCTATCACCCACAAATGGATGGCTTAGTGGAATAGTTTAATCAAACCCTCAAAAACATAATTCAGAAATTTCTAAGTGAGGATGTACATAATTGGGATAAATGGCTCGAGCCCCTATTATTTGCGGTACGAGAGGTCCCGCAAGCCTCCACAGGGTTTTCCCCCTTTGAATTATTATACGGACGTAAGCTGCATATCATCTTGGACATGCTACAGGAAAACTGGAAGGAGGGACCTTCGCCAAGCAAGAATGAAATTCAATACGTTCTTGACCTGCGCGCAAAACTCCACACACTCATGCACTTAACCCAGGAGAATTTACAGCCGGCACAAGAACATCAAATCTGGCTGTATGACAGGGGCATGTGCCTTAGAGAGTTCACAACAGAAGACAAGGTGCTCGTATTAATGCCCATGTCAAGCTCCAAATTAATCGCCAAGTGGCAAGGGCCCTTTGAGATCACACAGCGAGTCAGGGACGCCGACTCTGAGGTGAGGCGAACGGATAAGGGTGGGGCATTGCAAATTTACCACCTCAACCTGTTAAAACGTTGGAACGAGGGGATCCCCATGGCGTTGGCATTGGTAGTCCCGGAGCAGGCGCAGCTGGGGTAACATCTTGAACCACTTCAGTCCCTTGTGGAGACCACCTCTCACCAGCCCAACTCACAGAGGTGGCCAAGTTGCAAAAGGAATTTTCCGATGTCTTCTCGCCCCTTCCTGGTCGTACCCACCTCATAGAGCACCACATTGAGACACCCCCAGGGGTGGTAGTGTGTAGCTATATTCACCTGTTTGCTTTCTCTCTCTCTCTCTCATAATACACACACACACACACACACACACACACACACACACACAAAAAGTAGTTCGGGATGAACTCAAGGCCATGCTCGACATGGGCATAATCAAGGAGTCCCACAGAGACTGGAGCAGTCCAGTGGTGTCCTGGTTCCCAAGACCGATGGGTCGGTCCAGTTCTGTGTGGACTATAGAAAAGTCAATGCGGTGTCTAAATTTGACACATACCCAATGCCTCACATTGATGAGTTGCTTGATTGGTTAGGCGCTGCTCGCTTTTATTCGACGCCGGATCTAACAAAGGGATATTGGCAGATCCCCTTGACTCCTCTATCCCGAGAGAAAACGGCCTTTTCCACACCATTTGGATTACACCAATTTGTCACGCTCCCTTTTGGGTTGGGGTGACTGTGACGTTCCAGACCAAAAAGGCAGTGAGACAGTTCCTGGGGCTGGCTGGCTACTATCGTAGGTTCATACCTAATTATTTGAATGTCACCAGCCCGCTGACTGAGATCACTAAAAAGGGAGCACCAGATCCGATCCAGTGGACGGAGCAGTGCCAACAGGCTTTCACAAGAGTAAAAGCTGCACTGTGTGGGGGGCCACTTTTACACTCCCCTGACTTCTCTCTCCCCTTTATTTTACAGACAGATACATCGGACAGAGGGCTGGGGGCCGTTCTGTCCCAGAAGGTGGAGGGCAAGGAGCGTCCCGTGCTGTACATCAGCCACAAGCTCTCAATGCGTGAAAGCAAGTACAGCACCATTGAGGAGTGCCTTGCCATCAAGTGGGTGGTCCTCGCCCTCCGATACTACCTGCTGGGGTGTGAGAGAACATCAACTTTTGCCTGCCATGCTTCTGTGCTCCACCCACATCAGGGATCTGCTACAGATACCTTCTTTAAAAATGTTATTCCCTCCATTGGTCTGTCGGATGTTGAAGAATTTGAGAATCCAATTACTATTGCAGAACTAAACACAGCTGTTTCAGTTCTACAAAATGAAAAGTGCCCAGGCCCAGATGGTTTTCCATCTGAATTTTATAAGTAGTTTTGGCACAAGCTGGCCCCTTTACTATTGGACACATTTAATGAATCATTTGATGTTGGTTGTCTTCCTGAGACTCTTAATCAAGCCTCCATTTCTTTGATCTTGAAAAAAAGACAAAGACCCTTTAGCTTGCTCCTCTTATTGCCCAATAAGTTTATTGAAGGTTGACTTTAAACTGTTATCCAAATTACTGGCACTACACCTTGAATCTGTCCTCCCCTCTATAATCTCTCAAGCTCAAACAGGATTAATTCAAAACAGGCATTCTTTCTCTAATCTCAGATGTTTGTTCACTGCAATTTATAATATTCCTTCTTGTGACACTCAAGGCCTTAATACCTTTAGACGCTGAGAAAGCGTTCAATAGAACGGAATGGAATTATCTTTTCTTCACTTTAGAGAACTTTGGCTTTGGTAAAAACTTTATTGCTTGGATTCAGTTGCTCTACTCTTCTCCGCGCACTTCATTTAGGAAAAATAACATTAATTCAGACTACTTTTGCCTCTACTGCTCCACAAGACAGGGCTGCCCTTTAAGTCCTTTGCTATTTGCAATTGGCATCGAACCCCTTTCAGTAGCACTCCGGTCCAATCCCCACATTACAGGCATAGTAAGAAATGGTATAGAGTTGAAAGCTTCACTTCATGCGGATGATCTTTTATTCATTTGCAACTTGCCCACCTCTGCCCCTGCCACACTCACCACTCCTCAATCATTTAGCTTGATATCTAGATACAAACTCAACTTGAGCAAAAGTGAGATATTTCCTATTAATACCACTGCTAATTATCCCCTGCATAATCTACCCTTTAAAATTGCTCAACACAGTTTCACATATTTGGGAGTTAAAGTCATGCAAAAATCTGAGGACCTTTATAAAGCAAATTTTGTCCCTTGGTTGACCCGAATGAAGGAAGATTTTGATCGCTAGTCTGTTCTTAATCTTTCTTTGGTTGCACGAGTTAATATGGTCAAAAAATATTCTCCCACGCTTTTCCTATTTGTTCCAGTGTATAACTCTTTTTCTCCCTCAAACTTTCTTCTGCAAAGTGGACAGTTTGATCCTGGAGTTTGTATGGAATAAGAAGGTTCCTAGAATGTGTATGCAGTATTTACAAAGGCCCAAACTGCTTGGAGGAATGGCGCTGCCTAATTTTAAACTTTATTACTGGGCCTCTGATATAAGGATTTTTAAATACTGGCTTCAATATGAGGCTTTTCAACCTGCTCCAGCATGGCTTATCATAGAATCTAATTCTAATAAACCTGTGTCACTAAAGACACACTCTCCTATTCATTCCTCCACTTCTCTCTATGCTAAGAATGTAATCATTAAAACTTGTCTTAGAATCTGGGTTTAGTTCAAGTGCTACTTTGGCCTCTAGTCAGTCATTCTCTACCTGTGCTCCACTAGAGCATGTAGAGAATGTTTTTCCTCCCTGTCTGATGGATAGTGTCTTTTTAAAATGGGAAAAGCCTGGCATTGATACCTTTAAAGACTTGTATATTGATAAAGTTTTTACCTATTTTCGGCAATTATCGAACAAATTTTCACTTCCTAAGCAAAATAAATATATTTGCAGGTCCAGAGCTTTGCTCATAACACATTTCCCATGTTTCCCCACCCACCTGACGATTCTGTTCTAGATAGGCTTTTCATGCCAATCCCAACCTTAAAAGGCTCAATCTCACATATTTATAACTTAATTTATCTTTTATGTCTGGATTCTTTAAATTCTATTAAGATATTATGGGAGAACGATTTGGGGGAGGCAGTATCAGAGGAAACGTGGGCTGAGATTTTAAAACAAGTTCATAAATCTATTTACGCAAAGCATGGCCTTATTCAATGTAAATTGGTTCATTGCACCTATTATACTAATGCACTTTGTCTAAGTTTTATGATGGGGTGCCCTCTGCAGGATTGAAGTACTCGAGTCCGGTCTCGGACTCGAGTCCGGACTCGAGACCGTTTTTTGATGGTCTTGGACTTGTCTCGGACTCCCTAGTAGTTTGACTC
>JAOPUC010000022.1:44687031-44698072 GCA_027564185.1 Cephalocassis borneensis | reverse complement strand
AGTCAGCTGGGATAGGCTCCAGCTTGCCTGTGACCCTGTAGAACAGGATAAAGCGGCTAGAGATAATGAGATGAGACGAGATGAACATATCATTTGGATTATTGAATTATTTATTATTCAGTACTTGCTACTCAATACATTCATAGCTTCATATAATGCGAATGCTCAGATTTGTAAATACATGCATTATCAAGTAGAATAAGTTGAGTTCAGGGTTGTTTCTGACATTAAAACCCTACCAGTGAGCATGTGCACCATTTTCCCACAAACCCACACACATGAAACTGGCCTTCATGCATGCTGCAGATGACTTGCCATCTTCAGTGTACGTTCTAAAAACAATTGTTGTATTTTAACAAAATGTTAAAATGTACAAAAATCTACACATATCCAATGCATCATGTGTAGATTTTTGTTGTCCACTTAAATCGTGGATTTCTTGTGATGTCACTGGAATTTAATTTATATAGAAATGAATGATTTATTCAGGGGTTTTTTTTGTCATGCAAGTATGAGTCTATATTTGTCTCAATGAAGGAACCCTTAATGGTTTTATTTAAGCAGAACCACTTTCGAAAGCAAAAAATCATTAACTATAAAAAGAAAAAGCTAAAGAACCTTTGTTAAAGTTGTAAAGACCGCCTGATCTAAAATTTTACTTAGAATCCATTCATGGTCTGTCTTTCCCCTAAAAAGTTTTAAAAAGTAAGTTGACTAAAAGAAAACTCTGGAAGCTCTGAAACTGGCTCACTTTAAATGCACTCTGCAGGGCAGCAATAAACGCTCTGTGCACTCTAGTATCTGTTGAGGTTCTTCATCTACCACTTTTTTTCTCGCTCTCATTTTTCGCGCCACCTTTCTTTGTTTCACACTTTCGCTGAGGCTCGTTCACTCTTCACCTCTCTTACTCCAGATCACCCAAAAAACCAAACAGTGAGTAATACAGTTCTTCATATTGAGCAACAAATGAATTTTCTGTACACTCTTGATTAATTTAAAAGCAGTACTTGTAGAACATGTGAAAATGTGATTTTCATACATGCTTATTCAGAGATTGCCTTCTTTTCAGTCTCTGAGCTACCAGTTTATACACATCTCTAGGATGCTGTTGAAGCCTTGGCTATACTGCACCGAAAACTTTTAATTAATGTAAATATTTAGTTATTTCTGTCCCATTTGTCCCACAATTTCCTGTAAAGGTTCTTAGTTATTTCATAACCTAGCATTTAAGTATAATGAGCACAAGGGAGGCTATGGTACTGTAATTACATTTTCCAGAATCATCTTGTACTATTAGAACCCTAGGTTTCATACAGCAATCTGGCTCAAAAGTATTCCTCCTCTCTTTTTTTTTTTTTTTGATTGAGATTGCACTAGCTGGTATTTTTAAGTAGCTCTTTCTTGGATTACAAAAACAAAGAAACAAAACAGCAACTAAAAAGTCAAGACAAAAATCCAGCCATACAAGTGGTTTTTAATTAAAAAAGCAAAAAAGTATGTTTTAAGCTTGGTCCTTATCTGACACCAGATTATACTCCAGATGCTGCTCATTGTCTTATTGTATATATCCACACAAGCCTGTTTGTAGACAGTGTTTAGTTTCTGTAGTCATTATGAATAAATACAGGAAGTGAAGAAACACTACACTGTAGTAGAACCTGATAATTGCTCGGGTTTGTTTTGTGCATACAAATACTGTACAAAAGGATCTAACGGTTCCTACAAGCATGTGATGAGCATTGGGGGGGGGGAAGGGAGTAGTGCTGCTGCAAACCCACAGCTGCACTGCTGAATCCATTCTGTAAGCTATTCTTTTTTTTTCCACGTGTGGTTTACACATTCATGGTATGCGTGCCAAAAGTGCACAGACCACACCATAGGGCTTCCTGTGCTTTATTTAAAAAATAAAATAAAATGCAGACCCCAAATGCAACCCGCAGCATGCAGTTGTACAAATTAAAAGATTTAAACAAAAAACAAACTACACTTTTCTGGATTATGTATCTGTTTCAGCCAGGTAATCCATAGAGAGATGATCATATTTTGGGGGTAGATAATCTAGGTCCTGACCTTATTTATTTTCTTTTGCATGTTTGTAGATGTTCATGAGCTTTTTTGAAGGGAGAAAAAAAAAAAAAAGACAACCCTCCACCCCAACAGAGAAGAGGCAGTTTCCTGTAACTGCTGGCAGCACAAAAGAATCAAAGCCATGAAACACCTTGTCTCACTTCACAACACACTTTTTCAAATACACTGTAAAACTCCCCAAGATGCCTTCAACACATTCTCACATCGCATGTGTAATAGAACAACCACAGGATGAACGTATAAACAAACAGTGCTGTGTGTGTGAGAGAGAGTGTGATGCTAACTCCGGTTCTCTTTTCTACTTTACATTTAATTAATTTAGTTTACTACCATTACAACACATTTGCATTTCACCCCCCAAAACTAGAAGTATCTGATGTTTATATTATCTGCAGATTATCAGCAATATAAGCTTTCAAAAATTAAAATAGTATAACAAATAATGAGGGGAAAGAAATAACTAAATTCCAGCTTAAAGTTTTATTTATTTTCAATTTACAGTTTGATTTAAAAAGTTAGAAGAATCACTGCAAAGAAAATAAATTTATTCAATTTCTCATCAAGGTCATTTTATACTTTTAGCCATCATCTACGTATGTCGAACACACGAGACAAGAGATCGGTCACCCTCCTTGTGTCCTCCCTGATACCCAGAACAGTCTAATATCGCTAATGTTAGCTAACTCATATTTCAGTATCAGTGTCTCAAATTACATCACTGACTTACTTAATAGCAGATGAAACCTGTCTATATGGATGTTACCAAGACAATTTTATTTGCATTAGCTAGCTTGACAACTTTCCAGATTTGACACCATCCGTAAATAATTTGCAGATTAGTTTAAAAGGTGCAATTATAAATTTTAATTATTTCTTACTTGTACAAATAACCTCAAACATATACAGACGTGGTGAAAAACTAAATGGTTTAAACCACAGCCTCAGCAAAGTGTAACCCAAACGTCGTCACTCCATCCCCCCATCTCACTGTGAAATTGGTAAATGCCCAGCACAGCCAGATAACTCTCGCTGTTCTTTGAAAATAATTGAAAAAAAAAAAAATTCAAATCCTATCCTAATCTTAAAGATTTTTGATTAATCTTGATTCATGCACCTTTAAGCTACAGGCTATTTCATGACAATCACACCGTGTATATAGCTCTGCTCCAAACCAATTTCAAGTGGACACAAATAAATTGACCCAGAGACTGAGCTAAATACTGCAGTTCAGTAGTTAAAAATCAGACTACAAATTAAATAAGGAATGAAAAATTATGATTTTAGGTTTGGATTTTAACTCCAGATATAAAAAGTATTTAACTATTTGACCCACATTTGCTGATTTTTTTCTCCTCAGGCATCATGAGATCACAGTCATCTGTATTTCTGAGAGCACTCTATTTGCTCCTCTGTATGGCTCCTGTTTTCCATGGAGAATCAGATTCCCAGAACACCACAACCGTCACCATGAGAACAATGGAGTATAACACAAGTGCAACCGAAAGTGCATCTCCTAAGATCACGCCCCCCATCATCACCACCACCTTCACAATGAAGACTCCTGACAAACCCAGAATCAACACGTCCTCAGAAAGCACTCCCCTACCGACGACTGCAGCGCGCTCTGACACTACACAGACTACCATGCCACCCAGCTCAGATGCTGGAACTGTGGTGTGTGTAATCCTCTTCTTTGTCATCTTAATAATTGTGCTGTCTATCTGTACTTATAAATGGTACATTCGTCAGGGGCGCCCATCCTTCCCTGAAATTCAGAGACATATAGCAGAAAGTGTAAGGAACGCCTGGGCAGCGACTATGGAGTGTCTGAGACAATCTTCCAAAGAGGAGGAGGAGGAGATGGAAGCAGGAATATCAGAGGCAGAAGAACAGAAAAAGAAAGAAGATGCTGAAGATGAGGAGGAGGATTCATCAGCAGATTACTCAAGCATAGATGGCACAGTAATGATGGAGAAGCCAAAAAAGGATGAACAGGAGGATGGGCAGAGCAATGAAAGAGAAGAGGACATGACAACAATTGAGCTCATGGATGAGAAGATGGAGAAAGATGATCTTACAGTGCTGTGAAACATGGTGGTGGTAGTGCCAGATTAGTTTCAAACAATGGATTTTAAAATGTGTACATTTATTCAAATTATTTTGTATGATTAGATGAGTATAATTTTCCCGTAAATTAATGAATATACTTCTAGCGATACATGAGCACCTTTCAGAATTATACTTCAGAAGCGCAGATTGTGTCACAGATTTATTTTTTGAAAAGGAATATCCCCAAATTTGAGCAAAAGGAACAAAAAAAAAAAAAAAGTAAATAATTGCATTTAATACAGCTCAAATCAAAATGTACCAATATATTAAGTCTCTTATACTCCTGTAAATAAAAAAAAATTAAACCTGGGATAATGCTTGTCGACTTTTTTTTTGCCGTTTCCTGGGAAAAAGTTCTTCCACATGCGGTCACATGATCCAAAAGCTTTCCAGTAATAAATGTAATTAATTCAGTCAATAATCAACACATTCTAACAATACCAACATGCTTCAGATGCTTTTTTCTCTTGTCGTGTCATGATGCTTTGGTGTGGGCAGAGAGAGAGAGAGAGAGAGAGAGAGAGAGAGAGACCCCAAGTGGTAATGGACACATTTGCATCCTGTGGGAATCCTCCTGACTGACAGCTTCATTTCCCACCCCGGCGTCCTTTTGGTTTCTTGTTGCGTCCCGGTGTTCTGATTGGCTTGGAGACCCCATTTTCAACAGGGAGGGGTGGGGCCGGAGCCAGAGCAGCAGGCTCTTCCGCTCCATCAATACTGATCTTAAAGGGTTCAGACAGAGGACTAGAGAGAGAAAAATAAAAACAAAGGAAGACAAAAAACAAACATCAATGAGAGAAACAGACATACATGAAACAAAGAGAGACAGACAAATGAGACAGGAAGAAAGATAGAAATAAAACAAGGTCACAGTTAAGACACAGGCAAAGAGAAACATTTGGTATGTGAGAAAATTCTGGCTTCAGGTTATTTAAAAAAAAAAAAAAAAAGCATGAGCATTACTTAACAGGACAATAATAAAAATGCTACAAACTGTTGTTAAAATTTGATTTAAATTGATTGCTTTTTCACAAAAAACATCTGTTTTAGATTTCCTTGAAAATAAAACAGCCTTCAGCAGTGACAGGTGAAGCACTGGAGACTCAAATGTTAGAAATTTCTAGAAGAATAAACGAGCAATTTCATTCCTGATGTCTCCAACAATAAAACACTACCCTCACATGCAGCAACATGAAAATAATCTTAAATGAGGAGTGCTCATGTCTCACACCTGATTGGGGTGCGTGGGCTGCTGTTGTGCCTGCGGACAGGGCGTAACCGCGGTTCTACTGAGAACCCCTCCTTCAGGCTCTCCAACACTGAGGGGGCCACGTAGGTGAAGCCCTAACACACACACACAAATCCAAAAGGTATGTCAACGTTAGAAACAAAACTGTGTGTGTGTGTGTGTGTGTGTGTGTGTGTGTGTGTTAGTTACAGCAAATGCATGATCAACGCTGTCACTCAGTGTCGTGTCATCAGGACTATCCACTGGAGTCTGTTTAGTAAAGCGACTGTCAAACTGACTGACATCTTCATCTGAGTGCTGAGAGAGAGAGAGAGAGAGAGAGAGAGAGAGAGAGAGAGAGCACTTTATTTTAAAACCACGGGGAAGATACCGGACGGTAAATGGAGGTTATAAAGTTTTATGATACACTGGTTTTCAACAGAAGTGCATCATGTCATGTCTCAGAAAGATTGAACATCCTGAGATGAGAAAATAACATACGAGACAGTTCATCGAGACACAACATGATGCATAAATATTCTTTTCATCTTTCACATATTGAAATAAAATCAGTTCTCAGATGAAGTGAGTGGAGAGAGAAACAGGGTGCAGTACCAGTGATGGCTTGTAGGGCGGTTCCACTTGCTTACTCAGCAGATCATCCCAGCTAATGTTGCGGAAGAAAGGCTGCTTCTGTAAAATACAGAGGGGGAAAAAAACAAAAAAAAACAAAAAAAAAAAAACAAGACAGACTGATTCTCTTGGCCAACAGAAATGAAGAACCACGGTGAGGAACATAGTGAATGTTGCTCGTGGACTCAGGTGTTGGAACAGGTGCGTTTCACCTGAATGTCCGCACAGTCGGCTTTACTGGAGCCCAGTCTCTGAGCCGGGTTCTTCTTCAACAACTTGGGGGGGGGAGAGGAGAAGAGAGATATGATGAAGAGGTGATTAACAACACAATACACTCTAATAATCTGATTATTTAAATCTAATTATCTGATTTGCTAATTTTGGCAGAAAACAATTAAATAACTCATTGTAGATTACTGTAAATTAGATCAGCTTTCAAGAAATCCAATTTAACCACCTTTATTTTAGGCCAATAATCTTTCAGCACATGTATACACAATCAGATATGCTTTCTCCATTTTTTACGTTCAGGAAGCAAACTCTGAAATAAATATCCACCTGTGAAACAACAGACTACCTTTTTGATCAGTTCTCTGGCATCTGGCGTGAGGTACGGAGGAAGGTTCAGTTTACACTTCAGGATTTTGTCAATGGTCTTCTTCCTGTTTTCAGCCGAGAATGGAGGCTGAGAGAAACAGAATAAAAAAAAAAAAATTCAATCTGTTCAAAAATTAATATCTTTGTTGATTTTAAATCCAAGCAAATGCAACATTTCAGTGATTCATGCATAAATTTATTTAGGTTCATTTAAAAAAATAAATAAATAAAATTGACCCAATCACACCATGATTAATGGTGTAAAGATTTTCCATGATTTCAACCCTGTTTTTGACCTGAACAGAATAGAAAATATTTGCTTCATCTCATATGAATTTAATATAAAAAAGGTCTTTTTCTTTTCGCTTTAGTTCTCATCTCTCGCTCTCTCACCGAGCCAGTCATCATGTCGTACATCAGTGCTCCGAGACTCCACCAGTCCACGGCTCTGTTGTGTCCTGAGCGATTTAAAATCTCTGGAGCCCTGAAATGTGTACACAGAACTTTTGTCATGAATTTTGGTGAGTCTATGCATAGAAACTAAAAATCAGACAAATGCAGCTCTTTATTTCATCGTTCCTCCAAAGACACACCCACAAACCACGTGCATGCGAGATGGTTCATATGGAACACCTGAATGCTCAAATAAGTGGAGCTTTCCGAATTGACAGGCAAGTAGACACACCACCTTGCCCTGATGGGTTGGAGGGTAGTGACCAGATGATATCCTACTGTGTTCAGTCTTCAGAAATCATCATGACAACTCAAAACACATTTAAATCCAATACGATAAAGGATTTGATCATTTTAATTAAGCACTTATTCCTTCATTGCCAGAAATTGCTGATCATCATGATACAGACACGATAATGATTTTAACTTAATGATCGGGGAGAACAACCAATATCACTGCCACCTAGTGGTAAATCTCTGTGGGTGGCATGGTGGTGTAGTAGTTAGTACTATCGCCTCACAGGAAAGATGATTCTGGGTTCGAGCCCAGTGGCTGATGGGGGCCTTTCTGTGTGGAGTATGCATGTTCTCCCTGCGTCTACGTGGGTTTCCTCCGGGTGCTCCGGTTCCCCCCCCACAGTCCAAAGACACGCACGTTAGGTTAACATGGGGCAGCCCTATTTGTCATACATACACTCGAGCACAGACTGAAGCACACAGTGAAATTTAACCTCTGCATTTAACCCATCTGAAGCAGTGAACACACATGCACACATACATATCCAGAGCAGCGGGCAGCTATGTTACAGCACCCGGGGAGCAATTGTGAGTTAGGTGCCTCGCTCAAGGGCACTTCAGCCCAACCTCAACTCAAGGCTGCCCCATGTTAACCTAGCTGCACATCTCTGAACTGTGGGGGAAACGAGAGCAACTGCAGGAAACCCGCACAGACAGGGAGAACATGCAAACTCCATACAGAAAGGCCCCCGTTGGCCACCGGGCTTGAACCTAGAAACTTCTTGCTGCGAGGTGACAGTGCGAACCACTACACCACTGTGCCATCCAGAAAGTTAGCAGAGGATGGTTATAATCCATCCACCTCTGGGTTATTGGCCCAGCACACTTCCACTGCGCTACTCTGTAATCTTGAATGCATGTTGTGATAATGAATGATTAATACAGTTAAAAAAAAAAAAAAGCCTTTAGACCAGACCAACTTACTGAAAAACCTCAGTCAAATTAAGTTCAACATTTCCTAAGCATGTCTTGCGATATGGTAAGGATAAAGTGGACTTCAGCCGTAACACACTCACATGTACTCAATGGTCCCACAGAAGGTGTGTGTGACGCTGCCGTCATGGATGGATTCCTTACACAGGCCAAAGTCAGTGAGTTTAATGTGGCCTTAAGGAGAAAAAGTTGAAGTTTCAGGTTTAAAATCAGCTTTGAATCTTGTGGGTGAGAAAACATTTTCACAATGTTTAACCTGCTCTTGATGGGGAAACGTTTGAGTAATCATAGTATGAATATTCTTCATGCATGCAGAAGATGATTTTTCACAATTTCAGGAGTTATTAGAATTATACAGCCACTTTATTAGGAACCCCCATCCACTTGCTGTTTTCTGCAGTTCTCTAATCAGTCAATCCCTTGACAGCAGCACAATGCAGAAAATCATGCAGATACAAATTAAGAGCTTCAGTTAATGTTCACTTCAAACATCAAAATGGGAAAAATTGTGATCTCAAAGTGTGACTTTCACTGTGGCATGGGTGTTGGTTTGAGCCAGATGGACTGGTTTGAGTATTTTAGAAACTGCTTATCTCCTGGGGTTTTCACACACAACAGTCTCGAGAGTTTACACAGAATGGTGCGGAGGGGGGAGAGGAAAAAAAAATATATATATACACACACACACACACACACACACATCATTAAGTGAGCAACAGTTCTGTGGGTGGAAACAAACGCCTTGTTGATGAGAGGTCAGAGGAAAATGGCCAGATTGGTTCGAGCTTTTTGTGCCAGGAAGAAATGTAGTAACTCATATAATCACTCTCTACAACCGTGGTGAGCAGAAGAAAAGCATCTCAGCATGCAACAGCAGAACACCACATTGGGTTCCAGTCCTGCAGCCAAGAACAGGGATCTTAGAATCAACAAGTAGTTCCTATTAAAGTGGCCGGTGAGTGTATATTCCAGCTCGCTTGACCCTGACGAACAAATCTTAATACATCACACTTTCAATTAAAATTACACGACAGTTTCTACCGGAGAGCCTCAACCAGATAAACAGGTCTGAAGAGGCGTAAACAATCTCTCTACCTCACACACACCTTCGTGATTCAGCATGATGTTCTCAGGTTTCAGGTCTCGGTAGATGATCCCATTGGAGTGCAGGTGCCCCAGCGCCAATGTGATCTCAGCCAGATAAAAACTGTCAAATAAAACACCGCCACAAAATCCAGAACTGGACGAGACGTTTCATCAGTTTGGAAGTTTGGCCATTCATAACAAAATGGCAAACTTCTGATAGAAACAAATGAAATCTCTCAACTCAATGTCCTTACACATAATAGACTGTAATTTAATTTAAATACACATTTTGCAGTAATATTTGCATAAAACACACTAACTGTACATCACTAAGTTATAAAACTAACTTAGGTTATTGAGCACTGTGGCAGCGGGGGCGTGGCAGGAGGGCGGAGTCAGGGAAGGTGAGTGGCAGCATCACTTCACCTGACGGCAATTAACCTGTTTGTGTATCTCCCCAGGGACCGCGCCCTATTTAGGCAGAGAGCGAGAGCAGAGGGAGCTCTCTCCTGCACCAGATGGCTTGTGCGTGTGTGCATATGTGTGGCTGGGAGAGTAATTATTAGTACTGAAAAGTGAAAATAAAGAGTTATTTGAACCTGATCTCTGTCCTGCCGTCCTCTGTGCTCCACCCACATCAGGGATACGCTACAGTGATGTTCATCTTAAACGGAGTTTATGACAATTGATTTGTTGTAAATCATAAAAACTGATGTGATTAGCTCCATTACAGAGACACTTTGGCTTGAAGAACATGACGCCACTGTGATCATCATCATTACGATTACATCCACAGGAAATGCTGTGTTTTTACCCGCGAGTCAGTGAGAGCGATGACATCACAGGTCATGTGACTGTAAACACACCGTGTGGGCAGTTTTCTTCATCGCTGTGGTCCAAACAGTCAAAAACCCCGTCACATCGCCAGACAGCAGGAATACAGTGAGCGCGGTTACGGCACACCACCTCATCCTGATCACACTCCCGAGTACAGTCCACCTACACACACACACATGCACACACAAGCACAATACAGTCAAATGAATGATGTTTTCCAACTCTGACCTTTAACCCCTGTTCAAATTGGTTTTAATATCCAAATGCATGTGGTGATTTAATCACATCGATTACAGCAGCTGACTGTGGAGAGCAGTAATTATACCACTGAGGTGAGAAAAGCAGTGTGTGTGTGTGTGTGTGTGTGTGTGTGTGTGTGTGTGTGAGAGAGAGAGAGAGTGAATGACCTCATCAGATCCGTCTGCACAGTCGTTCTTCCCATCACAGCGTGACATCGCTGACACACAGCCTCCTCCTGCACACACATACTCACTCTTATTGCAGGATGCTCCGGCTACACACACACACACACACACACACACAGAGAGAAAAATGAGAATGACAGCTATGAAACGCTTGTGAAACCTTTCTTTGTGTCTAATTCACACTAGCAGATGATGAGTTGCTTGTGTCTCTTGTGGGCGTGGCCTGTCCAACAATAGTAGGTATACGGTGTACAACTTCTAAAGCTAATGGGTTAAAAACAAATGAACTAACGCTCTAATCAGTGTGAAAATCGAATCATGTGCGTGGTTTACGTGTTACACACTCGGCTTCGTT
>JAOPUC010000022.1:43831286-43844996 GCA_027564185.1 Cephalocassis borneensis | reverse complement strand
TGCGCAGGAAACTCATTTCGGCCGCTTGTATCCGCGATCTCGTTCTTTCGGTCATTACCCAAAGCTCATGACCATAGACTTAAGCACACAGTGAAATTTCACCTTTGCATTTAACCCGTCTGAAGCAGTAAGCACACACATATACACACACACAAGTAAATAATGAGCACACACACATACCCGGAGCAGTGGGCAGCTATGCTATAGCACCCAGGGAGCAGTTGGGTATTAGGTGCCTTGCTCAAGGGCACTTCAGCCTGACCTCAGGCCATGGCTGCCTCATGCTAACCGAACTGCATGTCTTTGGACTGTGGGGAAACTGGAGCACCTGGACGAAACCCACACAGACACAAGGAGAACATGCAAACTCCACACAGAAGGCCCCCGTCAGCCACTGGGCTTGAACCCAGAACCTTCTTGCTATGAGAAGACAGTGGTAATCACTACACCACCGTGCAGCCTAATGCACTAACACAACCGGGAATAGAAACTAACTCTTTCTGCAGACATTAAATAATGTAAGTAAGTATAAACAGATAAAAAGAATTTGTAGTTGGTGGCAAGTTGCTGTGGTGTCAGAGGAATCAAACAATGAGACGTGCTCTTATTGGAAAATAATCAACTTCTGGGTGGACACAGTAACTGCTGCGTCACTGATTATTTTACTACAACAACATGATACAGAATGTTTCATTCTTTAATTAAGACCTCTTTCTGATTATTTTTAACAAACTTGTTAATTGAAGCTCTTTGTTATTTATTCATCAGTTTTCTGAAAAAAGTAGCTATTTGAGTCAATTTTTCTTTTAATTAATTTTGTGAATTTACCTTCATAATTCCTTGCAGGCTCAAATAAATAAACAAATAAATAAATAAACTAATTTTAAGGGCTATAAAAAGATAAAAAAAAAAATATTGAATGAATATAACAGGCAAGATTTTTTGTTTGTTTGTTTGTTTTTTCAGTGATTTTCCCACTGCTGGCCTGACTACACTCACATTTTTTATTCAGTTGTTGTTTATTATTAATTCCGACTGCATCTTTATCTCTTTATCTGCCTCATTAACCAGTTTGTCAATTCAAGGCCAAATTACGTGAAAACATTGTGTACAGCTTGCTGAAAATGCAAAGGAAGAGGATGAACATTATGGTTGAACATATACAGGTCAGAACTATCCTCGATTCTGGACTGTCTGTTTTCCGCAACCTGAATTCACAAGTGTTAATAAATTAGCTTTTTTTCTAAAAGCATGATTAAAAATGCAACCAATCTGTCAGTAAAGACATTGAGAACAACAGCACGAGCCAAACTACAAACATGGCTACTCAGGACTACAACACCCAAAGTGCACAGTGCACTCTGTCACCTGCTTATTGAACTCAGCTGTCGCTCATTCACAGCTCATCAACCACAATAATTAAGCCTCACTCTCACGCCCCCTCATTGCGAAGTATGGTTCTGTGTTTTAAAGTCCATACCAAGCCTTTCTATCTCTGCCTGACTCTAGTTATTCTGACCCTCGCTATCTGCCTGCCAAATAGCTTATAAGCGTAAACAGATAGCATAGACAAATAGCTACCTTGCTATTTGTTTATGCTTCTTGTCTCATCTGTATTGCCCTGTTTGCTGATCGACTAACCCTTGGCTGCCTTCTGTCCACGCTTCTCATTTTGTTATTTGGCTTCGTTACAAGTTTGCTCTCCCCTGCATATCCGTGTGACACAGAGCTCTGCAGATTGAGGTCTATCCCTGCATTACACTACACTGCACCACATTACACTATACTGACATATAGTAACATTGGAAGCAACAAGCTGCGGCTAGCCAGCAGCTAAATAACTTTTCAGGTGCACACGCAGGTTGTTTATAGCGTTATTGTGCAACGGTTATGCTTATCTGTCATCTTTTCTGACCATATACAGTTACACATCGTATAACAGCACACACACACACAAAAGCTAAGTTCAGGTCTTTTATTTACGTACCTGTGATTATGTAGGGTTCACTGTGTTTGTTTACTGCAGGACTTCCGGGTTCCTGGGTCAAAGGACCTGATCTATGGAGGCTGGGGTGGCTTTGTAGTGCCAGTCTCAGGCACACGCACCAGCTCATGCATGGATTGTAGTGGTTTCACCCAATTAAAATTAATTATGTGTATTGTACAAAATGTGTACATTTATTGTAATTGGGTATTTTGTTTATGAATAATAGAGATTATCAGCATGCACTTAGACCTGAAATTGTTATGTAAATGTATGGTTTATGCGATGTTGGTAAAATAAAGTAATTGGTATCTTTCCAGTGGGTGGGGACAGGCCACTATATCTAGCCATCTGAAGGGAGGTGGATTAGTTGGGTCATGGGCACTGTCTGTTACTTTGGGAAACCGGACCCAATAAAACATCTTGTATTAAAAGTTCTATCTTTGGCCGCTGTCCATCATTGTCACATTTAAGAACCTATGTGACATATGGTGTCAGAAGTGGGATGGCCGGCTGAAGAAAAGTGACTCGTTCAACCCAAAGAGGAGCTGTTGCCCAAAAATCATCAGCCAAGGCAGCCACACTGAAAGATGATGACTGGGAGACGGCTCAATCCACAGCAGAGCCGGCAAAAGCAGCTGCCCGGGATGACAGGAAACAGGGAGCCAGACTGAAGACTGCAAAGGGAGTGGAAGATGCAGCATCCCAGGCATGGCCATCTGTTCCAGCCACATCACTAACCAAACTGGCTCGAGATTTTCTCACAGCGCAGAAGATGAGGGACGATGCCCAGCAAGAGGCACAGGTGAGGAAGGATGAAGCCATGTGGGAGGAACTGTGAGAGTTTTTCACGGCCATGTGTCCTCACCCAGATTACCCTCTCTCACATCAGATGGTGTTATCCAGCCTTCTGGTGGAGAAAATCCCTAGACTTGATTTTTTTTTTTTTCTGGCAACACTCTTCCAGCCCCAGAAGGTATCCAGCAATCAGAGCTGGCACCATTAAGGCACCATTTGCAGAGTTCAGGTCTTGACCACAACTACCTAGAAGTTCCAGTATGTCACACAGAAGATCTAGCACATCACCCGGTAGCTCCAGTGTACCGTCTAGAAGGCCCATCATGCCATCCTGCAGGTCCAGCGTATCCAGCATATCACACTGTAGGCCCGGCGTATCTTCCAGCAGGCCCCATATACCTGTCAGTGTACCCTCCAGGCCCAGCAGACCTGCTAGCAGGTCCGGTGTACCCGCAGGTGCCAAGCCAACCAGTATGATGAGAAGAACCTAAGTTACCACCATACCAGCAGGGGGATGATATTGAAAATTACCTCCTTAGGTTTGAACATCTGGCATGTACTGTACCTGGCAGTGGCTGGAGAGTAAGTGGGTGTTTCAATTGATTCCATTGCTGACTGGTAAAGCCTTGGAAGCCTACTCAGCAATGGATGAAGAGCAGGCAGGTGATTTCCAGCAGCTCAAGGAGGTGCTGTTGATGAAGTTCGACATTTCTCCAGAGACATATCAACAGTGATTTCAGAGGGGCACTGTACCAACAGGAGAAACACCTCTAGAGACTTACTACCAATTGAAGCATCTCTTCCACCACTAGGTGCAACCAGAGCTACACACCAAAGAGGAGATCGGGAAGAAGGTCATCTTGGAGTAGCTGTTGAATGTCCTCTTTCTGGAGGTGTGGATCTGGGTCCGTGAGCATGAACCAGAAGTCAGAATGATTGTAGTGAAGCTGGCACTGCAGTATATCAATGCCTACAAGGGGGCACCAACTCATCCAGTCTTCTCCCAAAGACCAGCACAAGACTACAAGCAGGGAGGAGGTAAATCTGTGGGTGGTAACTCCAGGAGTGGGACCGGAACTGGGGTTGAAAAAGTTGAAAGTAAACCAGTCAGTAAGTCAGCACTCATTTGTTTCTCCTGTCAACAGCTAGGCCACAAGGTCTCAGTCTGCCCTATAAGAAAACCTAAATTAATAGGTTATGTTCCTAGAGAGGGGGATGAGGAATCTGAAGTTAACCAGGGAGAGCAAATTAACCAGACAGTAAAAGTTAATGGGGTCATTCTTGATGCAATGGTGGATACTGGTAGTGCTGTTTCTTTGATTGAGAAATGTCAGGTTCCCCTCAACTGTGTTGATTATCAGAAACAGACAGTGATTGAGTGTGTGCATGGAGATAGAAAACAGCATCCTCAGGCTGAACTTACAATTAAAATTGATGACATGACGTTTCTGTTAAGAACGGTGGTGGGTGAGAACTTGCCTTACGATGTCATACTGGGGAGGGATGTACCAGTGTAGGGTGAGTTATTGGGGACTTCCTGTAATGAAGTGGTGATTTGTGCTAATGACGCTGATGTGAATGTATCTTGTCTTGTTGTCACCCACTCTCAGAGGGTTATGGGATCACTACCTGATTTTCCAGATGATGTCATTCAAGCTGGGGAAAAGGGGCCCCATAAGACATGATGCCAGCAAAGGCTGGAGAAATACTGTAATCAGGGGTCCTTTGAAAAACTTGATACAAAAGAATTAAAGGTTGACTGGGCCCTTATGATATTGCGAAGCTTCAAAGGATGTATCCTTGCAGCAACTTTTTGAGAAAGCCAAAGCCAAGCACAATGAGCCATACTGTGCAGGCAGGTATTTGATCGAGAATAACATTCTTTACAATCAGTCAGAGGCAGGTGTAAAGAAGCTAGTGGTGCCAGTTAGCTGTAGACCTGTAGTTCTCCATATTGCACATACTGTACCTTGGGCTGGGCATTTGGGTCAACAGAAAACTTACTTTAGATTGGGGGTTAGGTTTTATTGGCCAACCATGTACACTGACACACAAAATTACTGTCAAACATGCTCTGTCTGTCAAAAAAAACTCTGTTGTTCACAGATTTGAGAGATCACCTCTGTGTCCATTGCTTGTCATCTCATCTCCTTTCTGAAGAATTGCTATGGACATTGTGGGTCCATTGGAGAGGAGCAGCATGGGTTACAGGTATATCCTGGTGGTCTGCGATTATGCAACCCGATTCCCAGAGACTTTCCCACTTCAAAGCATCACTATCCCAAAGGTGATCAGTGCTCTTGTCCAGTTGTTCTCTAGAGTTGGCATACCTGAAGAGATTCTCACTGATCAAGGGACCAACTCTTATCACAGTTGATGGCCCGCCTTCATCGTCAGCTGGGGATAAAGGCTTTGAAGACAACGTCCTATCATCCCCATACAGACAGATTGGTAGAGCGATTTAACCAGACACTCAAAAATGATGCTCCGTAAGTTCATGGAAGACACAGGCCTAGACTGTGACAAATGGTTGCCATTCCTGTTGTTCACTTATAGGGAGGTACCCCAAGTGTCAACAGGATTTTCACAATTTGAGCTCCTATATGGGTGGCCAGTGAGGGGGCCACTAGATCTCCTGAAGAGCTTATGGGAGGGTGCCACCTCAGAGTAAAACAGCCAGGGTGTTGTCCATATGTGCTGCAGATGCGGAACAGACTGGAGAAATGCCACGAGCAAGCCCAAGAAAATCTCCAGGAGGCACAATGCACTCAAAAATGGTGGTATGACCAACATACACACTCAAGGCAGTTCCAGCCGGGACAAAAAGTGCTTATTCTATTGCCTTCCTCCACTAGTAAGCTGTTGGCCAAATGGCAAGGGCCGTACACCATTCTGAGGAAGATGAGTTCAACCACCTATGAGATCCATCATCCAGACAAAGGTAAACCCTCTCAAACCTACCTTGTTAATCTTCTCAGAGCCTGGCATGAGCAAGCAGATTCCAAGAAGATGGTGATGCTTGTGCGATATCTGAAAGATGAGGCCAAACCAGAGGAGCTGTTACAGGCATGAAGTGGTGGAGTAGAAGTGACCCTGCCACACTTGGATGGTGAGAAGCAGGCAGACTTGTTTAAAGTGTTTAGTCACTCTCCTGCACTTTTCCAACAGAGGCCGGGGAAGACCACAGTCCTGGAACACACCATCCACCTGAAAGATGGTACATTTCCAATCTGATAGCAGCCATACTGCATTCCTGAAAGACTGATTGATGCTTTCAAGAAAGAGATGCATGTCATGTTGGATCTTGGAGTGATTGAGCAGTCAGTCAGTGAATGGAGCAGCCCAATTGTGATCGTGCCGAAGACGGATGGCTCATTATGGGTGTTCCTGGACTTCCAGAAGCTGAATGCCATTTCTTATTCAGATGTGTATCCCATGCCATGCATTGATGAGCTTCTGGAAAAGGTGGGCCATGACAATTTCATTATTACTCTCGATCTATGTAAAGGATATTGCCAGATCCCCTTGGAAGAGAAGTCCAAAGCCTACACTGCATTCCGTACACCCCTGGGCTTGTTCCAGTTCTGAATTATGCCATTCGGACTTCATGTAGCACCAGGTAGCTTCCAGCTGTTGATGGACTGCGTACTTCAGGACTGCAGTGACTGTAGTGCTGCCTATTTAGATGATGTTGTCATCTTTAGTGACAGCTGGCCTAAACATCTAAAGCACCTTCATCATGTCTTTGAATGAATCCAGGGAGCTGGCCTCACCCTGAATGTGTAGCAGTGCAAGTGGGTGAAGGAAGAGACCAAGTACCCGGGCTATCAGCTGGGGAAAGGAAACATCAGGCCACAATTGGACAAGGTACAAGCCATCAGGGAGAGTGCAAGACCAATGACCAAGACTCAGGTAAAATCCTATCTGGGCATGATTGGGTGGTACAGGCAGTTTATTCCCCAATGTTCTGCCATTGCTGTTCCCTTAACTGACCTGACTAAGAAGTCTGCCAGTAACGCTGTAGTTTGGAGTGATACATGTGAAGTAGCATGTAATGCTTTGAAGAATTGTCTGTGCACCTTTCCTGTCCTCCAGACTCCAATGAATGTTTCCTGGTGGAGGTAGATGCCTCAGGAGCCAGACTTGGTGCAGTCCTTGCACAAGGAGAATGAGGAGAAGAGAGACCCATCCTGTACTTAAGCAGAAAACTTCTCCCAAGAGAGTCAAGGTATTCTATGTTTGAAAAAGAATGCCTTGCAATAAAGTGGGCATTAGACAGTCTCTGGTATTATCTCTTAGGCTGGGAGTTTGACCTGTACACTGATCATTGGGCCTTAACCTGGATGCATCAAATGCGGAACAAGAATGCCCGAGTGACTAGATGGTACTTAGAGCTGCAGCCATTCCAGTTCTGTGTACATCACAAGGGAGGTAAACAGAACATGGTTGAAGACTACCTGTCGAGGCTGACCGATAGTGTCACCCTTGGGGAGGGAGAAGGTAATGTGGCACAGAGCTTGGCAGATTGAGGTCTATCCCTGCGTTACACTACACCACACCACATTACACTATACTGACACATAATAACATTGGAAGCTACGAGCTGTGGCTAGTCAGCAGCTAAATAACTTTGTGGGTGCACATGCAGGTTGTTTGTAGCGTTATTGTGCAATGGTTATGCTTATCTATTGTCTTTTCTGACAATACACAGTTACACATTGTATAACAGCACACACATTAGTTAAGTTCAGGTCTTTTATTTACGTATCTGTGATTATGTAGGCAAGAGCTGCATTTTCCCATTGCTTCACTGTGTTTGTTTACTGCAGGACATCCAGGTTCCTGGGTCAAAGGACCCAAAGTACAGAGGCTGGGGTGGCTTTGTATTGCCAGTCTTGGGCATGCACACCAGCTCGTGCATGGATTGTAGTGGTTTCACCCAATTAACATTAATTATGTGTATTGTACAAAATGTGTGCATTTATTGTAATTCGGTATTTTGTTTATGAATTATAGAGATTATTGGCATGCACTTAGACCTGAAATTATTATGTAAATGTATGGTTTATGTGATGTTGGTAAAATAAAGTAATTGGTATCTTCCAGTGGATGGGGACAGGCCACTATATCTAGCCATCTGAAGGGAAGTGGATTAGTTGGGTCATTGGCACTGTGTGTTATGTAGAAGTCCTGTAATGTGCATGTAAGTAGGCGGTGCAAACATAGTGCAATACAGTATTTTGTTTTGTAGACAAAGGTGGGTTTTTTTTGTAATAATTACTTGAATTTGTATTTTATTATTCTAATTTATTTTGTGTTAAATTTCTGCTGCCACTTTGGGAAACCGGACCCAATAAAACATCTTGTATTAAAAGTTCTATCTTTGGCCGTTGTCCATCACTGTCACATTTAAGAACCTACGTGACAATCCATAAGTGTCTGCATGTTGACAGGATACTTCCCCTACTGTGGATGCTACAGAGGAGGTGAAGCAAACTTCATTGAATGCTCATGGACAACTCCTAAAAGAACATCAACAGATGCTTGCAGCCCTCAACACCCAGATGGTGCAGCTTGCAGCTGTGATGTCACAGGCCCTCCTAACATGCCCTGTGGCTTCTCCAAGTCCTGCACTACAGCTCATCATTCTGGATAAATATGCCTGGGATGCTCTCGCCTGTAAGGGATTCTTACTTTAGTGCTCCATGTACTTCTCCACCATGCCTAACATCTCTGATGAACATAAGATCACTAAATTTCTTTCATTCCTCACTGACAAAGTACTACAGTGGGTTAGTGCCATATGGAAGAATGGAGGTGAGCACACAACTTCATATGAACGTTTCCTCTAGTTGTTTAAAAGAGCATTTGATCATGATCCTGAGGGAATTGAAGTCAGTGAGAGTCTATTCACCATCTCACAGGGTTCAAGAGGAGTCGCTGAATATGTTCTAGACTTCAGAACACTAGCAGTAGCCAGTGGATGGAATGAGCCAGCTCTAAAAGTGGTGTTTTGCCAAGGTCTTTGTCCAGAAATTCTCAGTGAACTGGCATGTAGAGACAAGCAACTAACGTTGGACTCCCTCACTGACCTAGCAAAATGGTTGGATCATCTGCTTACCAACCAGAGAACTCCAAACTAGTCCAGCCCTCTGAGGATGCCACACCTATGGAGGTTTCTCACATTCATCTGAAACATTCTGAACATGAAAGAAGGAGGACAGAAGGTCTCTGCTTCTGCTGCAGGAGTTCAGAGCATCATATTAATCAGTGTCCCATCCATTCAGCTCGCACCAGCCCAGTTGAAGCCCCAGCTCACGCAGTGAGTCCAGTAAAAAGGTTTAGTGCACAGTCATTTAAAGTATCTGTGTTGTTAAAACCGGTATCCTCCACACACATTCTGTCTGCCTTTGTCGACTCAGGGGCAGTGGGGAATTTCATCAACAGCATGATCATCCAGAAGTTTGACCTGCCCACAACTCTTCTTCAGAGTCCACTCAGCATCAGGACCATCAGTGGAGGACCAATAGGTGATGGTCTCATCACCACTCAAACCACTCCTGTTCAAATTCAGGTGGGATCACTTCACTCTGAACTCATTTCCCTCTGTGACCACCACTGTCAATCATGACATCATTCTCAGGTACCCCTGATTACAGCTTCACAACCCACTAACCTCTTGGCAGAACAAGGAAATTCTCCAGTGGTCACCCCCCTGTTTCCAGAACTGTCTCTCATGTCCCCAACTCAGTCTCGCCTCTACTTCAGTAGAAATTCCATAGCCTGATTCCATGGAGAATGTTCCTGAGTGTTATCTGTAACTGAGAGGGGTCTTTAGCAAGGAGAAAGCCTGCAGGCTACCACCACATCGGCCATATGATTGTGCCATTAATCTTCTAACAGGCACATCACCTGGTCGCATCTATCCCCTTTCTCAAAAGGAACACTGTGGCATGGAGGAGTACACCTGCAAGCAGAATTACATCCATCCATATAAGTCACCAGCATCAGTGGGGTTCTTCTTTGTGGAGAAGCGAGGTGGTGCTCTCTGACCCTGCATAGACTATAAAGGACTTAACCAAGTCTCCATCAAATATCCCTATCCTCTTCCTCTTGTTCCCTAGGCCCTAGAACAACTTTGATCTGCTAAGATCTTCTCCAAACTAGACCTATGCAGTGTATACAACTTGATCAGAATCAAGAAGGGTGATGAATGGAAGACCGCCCTCAGCATGACTAAAGCCATTTTGAGTACAGGGTCAGCGCCAAGCATTTTCCAATGCTTTATCAATGACATGCTACAGGACATGCTAGGCAAGTTTGTGATTGCATATATCGATGATATTTTGAGCTACTGTCCCAATGAGAAGAGCCATCTAGAACATGTCAGAGCTGTTGTCCAATGTCTACTAGATAATCACCTCTATGTGAAAGCAGAGAAGTATGAATTTCATTTGAATCAAATCTCCTTTTTGGGGTATGTCATTAGTGCAGAAGGAGTCAGCATGGATTCCTCCAAGGTGTCCGAGGTCATGTCCTGGCCAGTACCCACATCCATAAAGGAGCTTCAACGTTTCTTAGGCTTTGCCAGCTTCTACTGTTGCTTTATTAGAGGTTTCAGCACAATTGCTGCTCCCCTAATGACCCTGCTCAAGAAGGGACCCAAGTGTTTCCATTGGAACCCTTTGGCAGAAGAAGCCTTTAATCGGCTCAAGAATACCTTCACCTCCGCCCCGGTCCTACAACACTCTGACCCAACCAAGCCATTCACAGTTGAAGTAGATGCCTCTGACACAGGAGTAGGGGGAGTCTTGTCCCAATGTTTCGGTGAGAGACACAAGCTTCACCTAGTAGCATTTTTCTCTAAGAAACTCACCTCTGCAGAGAGGAATTATGACGTTGGTAACTGAGAACTGCTCGTCATCAAACTCGCTCTCAAGGAGTGGAGACACTGGCTGGAGGGAGCCATGCACCCTTTTGTGACACTAACCAACCATAAGAACCTAGAATATCTCAAGAAGGCCAAAAGATTGAACCCATACCAAGCCAGATGGGCACTCTTCACATGTTTTAATTTTACGATCTCGTTCCGCCCAGGGTCAAAAAACACCAAGGCCCTGTCTCATACCCTCGACTCATCACATCATGACCCTGGAACTCACCCCATTTTCTCACCCAACTGCTTCATCCAATCCGTCATGTGGGACCTGGATCAGGAGATAAAGAACTCCCAACCACAGACAAGCCTAATCAGTCTTCTGCCTGGCCTCTTTTACATCCTGAAACACCTCCGAGGGTGACTCATCACCTGGGCTCACATATCTCCCACCATGGGACATCCTGACAGTCAATGAACTCATCAAATGCTTAGGAACAAATACTGGTGGGAGAACATGCTCACTGAAATTAACCAGTTCATTGTCGCCCCCTGCTTTGAGTGTGCCCAGGCAAAAGTCCCATGAATCCCTCCTGCTGGTAAGCTTAGTCCCCTCCTGGTACCTCAAAGACCCTGGTCATCTATCCATTGATTTCATCACAGACCTACCTCTCTCCCAGGGCAACACCACCATCATGGTGACAATTGACAGATTTTCCAAAACTCTGAAAGTCATTCCTTTACCTGGCATCTCCACAGCACTCCAAACAGCTGAATTGCTATTCCAACAGGAGTTCAGGTACTTTGGCATCCCTGAGGGCATAGTCAGCGACCGGGGTCCCCAGTTCATCTCATGCTTATGGACTTGTTTCATGGAATGGTTAGGAGTTTCAGTGAGTCTCACATCCAGTTATCATCCCCAATCCAACAGCCAAGTGGAATGGGCCAACCAAGAGATCAGATGCTTTCTAAGAATCTTCTGTATGAGGAACCAGGGGGACTGATGCCAATTAATTCCATGGGCCAAGTATGCACAGAACTCACTCAAACACCCTGCTATGCAACTACCATTCTTTCAGTGCATACTCGGCTACCAACTGCTCCTGTTCCCCTGGGATGACCCACCGGCACAGGTACAAGCAGTTGAGGAGTGGTTCTCCTGTAGCCAAGCCATATGGGAGGAGGTACACCAATGCATTGAGATGGTTAATGCCAATTATAAAGAATACACAGATAAACACAGAAGCAACAACCCAGATTTCTTTCCAGTTGACAGAGTATGGGTCTCCACAAGAAACCTCAGGGAACCCAACACTTGCCAGAAGCTACAGGCATGCTACATCAGCCCATTTAAAGTTTGTCAGCATATCAATGATGTCTTGTACAGGTTAGAGCACCCCCTCACAGCAGGATATCCCCCATATTTCATGTTTCCTGTCTGAAACCTGCCATTCTGGGCCCTCTTGCTGAGAATGCTCCCATCCAAGAGCACCCATTGCTAAGCCTAGAAGGTGAGCCCATCTACCAGATAAACAGAATATTTGATTCCAGATGCAGAATAGGTCAAGTCAAGTATCTGGTGGCCTGGAAAGGTTATGGACCAGAAGAACAAAGCTGGGTGGGAGCGAAGGACATTCTGGACTCTCTGCTAAAGCAATAATTCCATGCACAACACCTTGACAAACCTGCATCTAGGGGGAGAGGGTGCCCCAGGAAGAATTTAGCTCCCAGAGGGAGCTCCTGGGGGGGGGGGGCTTCTGTCAGTAAAGGCATTGAGAATGGCAGCACTAGCCAAACTGCAAATATGGCTACTCAGGAGTACAACACCCAAAGAGCACAGCTCTCTCTGTCACCGGCTTATTGAACTCAGTTGTCACTCACTCACAACTCATCAGCCATATTACTTAAGCCTCACTCTCACTCACCCTCATTGCAAAGTATTGTTCTGTGTTTTCTAGTCCATACCAAGCTGTTCCATCTCTGCCTGACTCTAGTTATTCTGACCCTCGCTATCTCTCTTTGTCTATGCTTTTTGACTCTTCTGTATTGCCCTGTTTGCTGATCAACTGACCCTTGCCTGCCTTCTGACCACACTTCTTGTTTTGTGATTTGGCTTTGTTACAAATTTGCTCCCTGGTCTCACCTGCACATACATCTGTAAGTGCCTGCACTCTGACACAATCACATGTTAAGGTGTGATCGAATACCCACAGCTCTTTAACTCACTGGAGGTTCACACCTCCCTGCTGTCAACACATTCCAGAAAAAAGTGCATCCAGCGTTCACCTGGAAAATTAATTTATAACACAATCACAGATACATCGGCATCCGAGAGCATCATGTTTAATCATGAGCTCTGACTCATGGTTTTATTTCTTAATTTGTATTTTTTAATTCTTCAAACAAATCCATATCATCAAGTTAAAACGCCACTTCCTGCCCATCAACAGAAAGCTACATCCCCCAGAATCTACAGTGTCTAGGAAGTCCATTTACATTACCAAGGATAGTCATGATGTCACTATCAATCACTATTTTACCTCAAAAGGAGATAAATATCTCACCATCAATCTGCTAATGTTGCTCAAGCAGAGATGCAAGGACTCGATCCTCTTTCACAGCTAAAGCAGTAATTTCACACGTTGTTGCTTGTTAATATCAGGATGGCTGTGCTTGCTTTCAGAAGCTAGAAGAGTGTGATTATGTTTGATGGAAGCACTGCATTTTTTTCCCCTCCAGAACAGACTGAGATGTGGGCGGAGTGTAAAGAGCATAAGGGGCGTGTCTGTAAAAAGACTGATGGAGAGCCTTGTAAACACACAAACAGGAAACAGGATTTCTCAGCGCAATAATACACTCATACAGACATCATTAAAAGACAATATCAACTAAAAACCAAAAACAATGAAATATTGTTTATTTACTATATTTAAGGGTTTAAAATAAAAAGAAAGAGAAGCAGGGTGGCATGGTGGTGTAGTGGTTAGCGCTGTCACCTCACAGCAAGAAGGTCCTGGGTTCGAGCCCCATGGCCAGCGAGGGCCTTTCTGTG
>JAOPUC010000022.1:43392074-43403407 GCA_027564185.1 Cephalocassis borneensis | reverse complement strand
GATGCCATGACAACCGGGAAAAGGAAGTACATTTTCACGCATGCGCATATTTCATTTCCGCATTATTACTATCGTATGGCACGGTCGCAAAAACTGCCGTGTGATCGCAAGTGGGGCTGCACCGGTGCTAACACGCTTCTCTCTAGTTAGCAGGTTTGTGACATGTGAACGCTCCACAAAATTTAACCGGTGTAAGATATATCGCAACAAAATACACTGGTGCAGCATCGATGCAAATATGTGCCGTGTGAACACCCCTCTAGATACAAGGCTTGGTAATGTGAAACACTAGGTATAGCGCGTATACTTCAAGTCTTTGTGTTTAGAGAGTCCGTAAAAACCCGCACTGTGAATGCTCTCTAATCCAGAACAGGCGCAAAGTACTGTAATTAATCCTAATGGCGCTCTGAGCATGCAGCACCAACGCGCGTGGATGTGACACAGTGGGGGTTTTTTTGTTTGTTTGTTTTTTAATTCTGACTCACTGTCACTAAAGGCGGGGGACATGAACTTAGTTCATTATATGTAAAAGCACGTAGTAAAAGAGTTCATTATAGTGGAGTTGCAATGTTATGTTAACGACAATTTTAATAAAAAGCTTTTTTATGTGGAATATTTATGAATAAAAAGACTTTTGACTCAAAAAAAACCCAACTAAATATTATGGCACCTATTTAACTAAAAAGACTTCATTTAAAAAATTGGCTTACTTTCATATAATAAATCTGTATTAAGGGATTCAATGTTCAAAGGTTGAAAGGGTTTCCTGGCTCTAAACAACCAATAAGAAGAGTGATTACCCCTCCCACTGCCAATTCTTTATCCCAAAACAATAGGACATACATTTTTGATGGCCATTTAATTATCCAAATCAGTGGAGCAGATGTAAGTTTTTGTGCTTGATATATTCCTAAGACTTAACAAAATCATCTTGTAACAGATCCCTGATGTGGGTGGACAGAAACAGAAACATGGCAGGCGAGAATTGATGTTCACACACACACTTTTATTTTACTTAGTTTCTTAACTTTTCAGCTTTGCTCACTCACACACAGTCACACAAGCAACACACACGTGTTCTGGTCGTGAAAGACCTCTTCTCTGCGCTCCCCCTCCTGGTATACTCCATCATCACTGCAACACACACACACACACACACACACACACACACACACACACTAATTGACATCAGGTGTAATGACTTCGCCACTCACCTTCCCCGGCCCCGCCCTCCATTTACAAACTGATGCTTGACCATGCACCTGCTGCCACATACCTCCACCACCATCTGACCTGCAGCAGACACCCCCACCCCCCCCGATGGGACAGGAAGTCCGCCACCACCATCTGCGCCCCCGGCCTGTGGACCACCTCAAACTTAAATGGCTGGAGGGCGAGATACCAATGGGTGATCCGCACATTGGCATCCTTCATGCGGTGGAGCCACTGGAGGGGCACATGGTTCAAACAGAGGGTGAAAGCACGCCCCAGCAGGTAGTATGGGAGGACGAGGACCACCCACTTGATGGCCAGGCACTCCTTTTCAGTGGTGTTGTACTTGCTTTCATGCGTTGAGAGCTTGCAGCTGATGTACAGCATGGGATGCTCCTCGTCCTCCACCTTCTGGGATGGAACGGCCCCCAGCCCTCTGTCCGATGCGTCCATCTGTAAAATAAAGGAGAGAGAGAGGTCAGGGGAGTGTAAAAGTGGCCCCACACACAGTGCAGCTTTTACCCTAGTGAAAGCCTTTTGGCACTGCGACACCCACTGGACCGGATCTGGTGCTCCCTTTTTAGTGAGATCAGTCAGCGGGCTGGTGACATCTGAATAATTAGGTATGGACGTACAATAGTAGCCAACCCCAGGAACTGTCTCACCCCCCCTTTTTGATCTTGGGCCTCAGGCAGGCCGCAATTGCTGCAGTCTTGTTAATTTGGGGACGTACCTGCCCATGACCCAATTGAAAACCCAAATACCGTACTTCTACCGGCCCAACTCCACACTTTTTTGGGTTAGCTGCGAGATGTGCATGCCTCAGCAACTCTAGGATGGCCTTAAGGTGTTCCAGATGCCGCGGCCAATCATTACTATAAATGATTGTCATCAAGGTGCACGGCCACATAGGCAGCGTGAGGGTAGAGGATCTTGTCCATGAGCCGCTGCAATGTAGCAAGCGCCCCAAATAACCCAAAAGGGAGCATGACAAATTGGTGTAATCCAAACGGTGTGGAAAAGGCCATTTTCTCTTGGGATAGAGAAGTCAAGGGGATCTGCCAATATCTCTTCATTAGATCCAGTGTCAAATAAAAGCGAGCAGTGCCTAACTGATTGAGCAACTCCTCAATACAAGGCATTGGGTATGCATCAAATTTAGACATTGCGTTGACAATTCTATAGTGCAAACAGAACCGGATCGACCCGTCAGTCTTGGGAACCAGGACCACGGGGCTGCTCCAGTCACTGTGGGACAACTCGATTATGCCCATTTCGAGCATGGCCTTGAGTTCATCCCGAACCACCTTTTAAGATAATATAAGATATACTTTAATGATCCTTTGCAGGATTTAGATTGTTACAGCAGCACAGACACAAACGCTAACAATCAGTCCCACATGCACACACACAATCCATATTATATAAACACAGACATATTTTTTTTGTCTTTGGACAAGCAGTAAGGATGGCTATGCACCACCATCCCCAGGGGCATCTCAATGTGTGGTGTTCTATGAGGTGGATGTGGATGGGAAGGGGCGAGAACAAGTCAGAAAATTTCCTTCTGCAACTTGGCCACCTCTGTGAGTTGTGCCGGTGAGAGGTGGTTTCCACAAGGGACCGGAGAGGTTTGAGATGTTACTTTTTTTTCTTTTTACCTCCGACCCCAGCTCCACCTTCTCTGGGACTGCCGACTTCAATGCCATGAGGACCCCGTCATTCCAACATTTTAACAGGCTGAGGTGGTAAATTTGCAATGTCCCACCCCATCCATTCGCCTCACCTCATAGTCGATGTCCCTGACTCGCCGTGTGACCTCGAAGGGCCCTTGCCACTTGGCGATGAATTTGGAGCTCAACATGGGCAATAATGCAAGCACTTTGTCTCCCGGTGTGAATTGTCTAGGGTGCGTGCCCCGTCATACAGCTGGATTTGACGTTCTTGTGGCAGTCGTAAATTCTCCTGGGTTAAATGTGTGAGTGTGTGGAGTTTTGGGCGCAAGTCAAGAGTGTATTGAGTATCGTTCTTGCTAGGCGAAGGTTGCTCCTCCCAGGTTTCCCATAGCATGTCCAAAATGCCATGTGGCTTACTCCCATATAATAACTCAAACAGTGAGAAACCTGTGAAGGCTTGTGGGACCCCTTATATTGCAAATAACAGGGGCTTGAGCCATTTATCCCAGTTACGTGTGTCCTTGCTTCCAAATTTCTGAATTAAGTTTGAGTGTTTGATTAAAATGCTCCACTAAGCCATCCATTTGTGGGTGATAGACATTGGTGCAGATAGACTTAATCCCCAATAACTCATACAGTTTGCACAGTGTGCGTGACAAATGTAGTGCCTTGGTTCGTCAGCATTTCTTTTGGAATCCCGACCCGGGAGATAATACAGAATAGCGCTTCCAAAATATTGCATGCAAAATATTGCGGAGAGGCACCACTTCCGAATATCACGTTGCATAGTCCACCAGAACTAAAATAAAGCGATATCACCGTGCTGACCGATCTAATGGCCCGACGAGATCTGTACCAATTCTCTCAAAAGGGGTCTCAATTAGAGGAAGAGGGTGCAAAGGTGCTTTTGGCGTGGCCGCAGGATTTACTAATTGGCATTTGCGGCACGCCACACACCACCGACGGACATCCCCGTGAATCCCTGGCCAATAGAACCGGGCCATTATTCAGGCTAGCGTTTTATCCTGCCCCAAGTGTCCAGCCATGGGATTAAAGTGAGCTGTATGGAAAACGAGTTCCCTATGGCTCTTTGCGATTAACAACTGGGTTATCTGTTCACCGGTTTGAGTGTCCTGTGTCACTCGATACAGTCTATCCTTAATAATAGCGAAATATGAGAAGGCCGGTGTCATGCTTGGCTGGAGAGTTTGACCATCAATTACTCTTGTGATGTATTTATGCAGGACCCACCTCTCACTATGTGTTCCATCAATTCTTTAGGCCCTGGCCAATCAGTCCCCAAAATTAGTGAGTGGGTGAGACGAGGCTTAACTGCCGCCTTAATTCTATGCGTTTGGCCCTGGAATAGAATATGGACGGACACTAGAGGATAATTCTGAACATCCCCATGCACACACAACCCCTTCACCACTTGTGCTCTCCCCAATGCCTCACCTTGTACCAGGCTTTGGTGAATTGAGGTCTGATTGCAACCGGAATCCACCAAAGCATGATGTGTATCCCCTTGAACACTTACTGGTATGCGATACATTCTGGCCCGATCGGGGGCAGTCCCTGGTGCATCGGGGATTTGGATCACAGCTCCCACTTCCATTGCAGAGCCCTGACTCTGGAGATGCTCCGGCTCCCCGCTGCACCAGCACACTGGCCCAGGCTTTCCCTCTGCACCAGCGTTATGGGCGTCACTCACCTTGGGGGAGAAGACACAGACATGGAAGAGGGAGATGGGAGGACACCACGGGTGCAACGGGCCAGCTGGGGAGTAGCTGGCCGCCGCCTCCGTGGTGGGGGAACGGGGTTGGGGGGAGAGAGAGAGAGAGAGAGAGAGGGGGGAAAAAGGAGAGAGAGTCAGGAAATGAGGAGAGGTGCCTCGTCCACTTGCCATCAGAATCGCCTCCAGATGGTCTTCCACCAACTTGATAGCTCGTTCTAGTGACGCGAGACGATGACACTGGACCTATTCCGCCATTCCTTCTGGAAGTCGAGAGATGAACTGTTCCAATGCCACCAGATTGATGATCTCATAGGCGTCATGGTTTTATGCCCTCAGCTGCCGCCAGCAGGCATCCTGAAGTTGCTGGCCAAATGCGAACGGCCAGCCGACCTCCTCCAATGCCAGCGTCCGGAAGTGCTTGTGGTGTTGTTCTGGGGAGTGGCCTACATGCTGCAGGATGGCTTTCTTCAGGTCGGTGTACATTAGTTGGCTGTCAGCAGGGAGCTGCTGCGCTGCGAGCTGCACCTCACCAGTCAGAAGTGGGATGAGGCACGCTGCACGCTACTCAAGCGGCCACCCCATGTTTCAGCTGCTTGCTCAAAGAGGGTGAGGAACACTTCCGGATTCTCCTGCGGGCTCATGTTCATGAGGGTGCCTGCTGTGGTGATGGTCGAAGCCCCTGCCGATGCGAGCAGATGCTGGAATGCCTGGCGATCTTCTTGTTGGGCAAACATCAAGGCTACAAAGTGTTGCTCTTGCTCCTTCCAGAGGGCGATCAGTGCTTGATGCTGGTTCTGCTGGGCGGTATCGAGGGCATGGATAAGCTCTTTGAATGGGGAGGACTCCATGTGGTAGTTCCCTTCTGTGCTCCCGGGTTTCGGCACCACTGTAATAGATCCTTGATGTGGGTGGAGCACAGAAGCATGGCAGGCAAGAGTTGATGTTCATATATGCACTTTATTTTACTTAGTTTCTTAGCTTTTCAGCTTTGCTGACTCACACACAGTCACACACACAACACACACACACGTGTTCTGGTCAGGAGAGACCTCTTCTCTGCTCTCCCCCTTCTTTTATGCTCCACCATCATTGCAACAAACACACACATTAATTGACATCAGGTGTAATGACTTGGCCACTCACCTTCCCCGGCCCTGCCCTCCATTCACAAACTGATGCTGCCACATACCCCCACTGCCTGACTCAGGCCGGGGAACCGTCCGGCCTGCAGCGGATTTCCCCCCCCAGCCTGTGGACCACCTCAAACTTAAATGGCTGGAGGGCGAGATACTAAAGGGTGATCCATGCATTGGCATCTTTCATGCGGTGGATCCACTAGAGGGGCACATGGTCCAAACAAAGGGTGAAAGGGTGCCCCAGCAGGTAGTATCAGAAGGCAAGGACCACCCACTTGATAGCCAGGCACTCCTCTTCAATTGTGCTGTACTTGCTTTCATGCATTGAGAGCTTGCAGCTGATGTACAGCATGGGACGCTCCTCACCCTCCAACTTCTGGGACAGAATGGCCCCCGGCCCTCTGTCCAGTGCGTGCTTATGTAAAATAAAGGGGAGAGAGAAATCAGGGGAGTGTAAAAGTGGCCCCCCACACAGTGCAGCTTTTACCCTAGTGAAAGCCTGTTGACACTGCTCCGTCGACTGGACCGGATGTGGTGCTCCCTTTTTAGTGAGATCAGTCAGCGGGCTGGTGACGTCCGAATAATTAGGTATGAACCTACGTTAATAGCTAGTCAGCCCCAGGAACCCCCTTGTTGGTCTTGGGCCTCGGGCAGGCCGCAATTGCTGCAGTCTTGTTAATTTGGGGATGCACCTGCCCATGACCCAAGTGGAAACCCAGATACCATAATTCCACCTGCCCAACTGCACATTTTTTTGGGTTAGCTGTAAGACCCACATGCCTCAGTGACTCTAGGATGGCCCTAAGGTGTTCCAAGTGCTGCGGCTAATCATTGCTATAAACAATGATGTTGTCAAGGTATGCTGCATGGTATGTAGGTGGCTTGATGGCAGAGGATCTTGTCCATGAGCCGCTGGAATGTAACAGGAGCCCCAAATAACCCAAAAGGAAGTGTGACAAATTGGTGTAACCCAAATGGTGTAGAAAAGGCCATTTTCTCTCGGAATAGAGGCATCAAGGGGATCTGCCAATATCCCTTCATTATATCCAGTGTCTAATAAAAGCAAGCATTGCCTAACTGATTGAGCAACTCATCCATGCGAGGCATTGGGTATGCATCAAATTTATACACCATGCTGACTTTTCTATAGTCCACACAGAACCGGACTGACCCATCGGTCTTGGGAACCAGGACCACCAGGCTGCTCCAGTCACTGTGGGACTCCTCGATTATGCCCATATCGAGCATGGCCTTGAGTTCATCCTGAACTGCCTTTTTTTGTGTTTGGGCAAGCTGTAAGGCTGGCTACGCACCACCACCCCTTGGGGCATCTCAATGTGGTGTTCTATGAGGTGGGTGTGGCCAGGAAGGGGTGAGAACATGTTGGAAAATTCCTTCTGCAACTTGGCCACCTACGTGAGTTGGTCTCCACAAGGTACTGGAGTGGCTTGAGATGTTTTTTTTTTTTAACCTCCAGCCCCACCTCTGCCTTCTCTGGAACTACCAACTCCAATGCCACAGGGACCCCCTTGTTCCAATATTTTAACAGGTTGAGGTGGTAAATTTGCAATGCCCCACCCCATCCATTTGCCTCACCTCATAGTCGGCATCCCCGACTCACCATGTGACCTCGAAGGGCCCCTGCCACTTGATGATTAATTTGGAGCTCGACGTGAGCAATAATATGAGCACTTTGTCTCCAAGTGTGAACTCTCTCAGGCACATGCCCTTGTCGGACAGCCAGACTTGACATTCTTGTGCCTGCCGTAAATTCTCTTGGGTTAAGTGCATGAGGGTGTGGAGTTTTGCGCGCAGGGTGAGGATGTACTGAATTTTGTTCTTGCTTGGTGAAGGTCCCTCCTCCCAACTTTCTTGTAGCACACCCAAAATGCCACACAGCTGATGCCCATATAATAACTCAAACAATGAAAAACCTGTGGAGACTTTTGGGACCTCTCATACTGCAAATAACAGGGGTTTGAACCATTTATCCCAGTTATGTGCATCCTCACTTACAAATTTCCAAATTAAGTTTTTGAGTGCCTGATTAAATTGTTCCACTAAGCCATCCATTTGTAGGTGATAGACACTGGTGCGGACAGACTTAATTTCCAATAATCAATACAGTTTGTACAGTGTATGTGACATAAACGTAGTGCCTTGGTCTGTCAGGATTTCTTTCAGAATCCCAACCCAGGAGATTATACAGAAGAGCGCTTCTGCAATACTGCATGCTGATATATTGCAGAGAGGCACCACTTCTGGATATCACATTGTATAGTCCACCAGAACTAAAATAAAGCAATATCCCCATGCTGACCGATCTAATGGCCCAACAAGATCCATACCAATTCTCTCAAAAGGGGTCTCGATTAGACAGAGAAGGCACAAAGGTGCTTTTGGAGTGGCCATGGGATTTACTAATTTGCATTTGCAGCATGCTGCACACCACCGACGGACATCCCCACGAATCCCTGGCCAATAGAACCGGGCCATTATTTGGGCTGGTGTTTTATCCTGCCCTAAGTGTCCGGCCATGGAATTAAAGTAAGCCGTATGGAATACGAGTTCCCTACAGCTCTTTGGGATTAACAACTGGGTTATCTGTTCACCAGTTTGAGTGTCCTGCATCACTCTGTACAACCTATCCTTAATAATAGCAGAATATGGGAAGGCCAGTGTCGCACTTGGCTGGAGAGTCTGACCATTGATTATTCTCACTTGGTCAAATGCATGACGCAGAGTCGAGTCTCGCAATTGCTCTAACAGGAAATCCTCAAGGGAATCCCCGAGAGAGGGAGGAGGGGTGAGCTGCTCCTCACTCCTCGTATCACCCTGATGCAGTACTGACAGACAGCTCTGTGACAGCTTCCCCAGTCAATACCACACTGGAATCTTCCCGTGACATACTAATGCAGGACCCACCTCTTACTATGTGTTCCATCAATTATTTGAACCCTGGCCAATCAGTCTCCAAAATCAGTGAGTGGGTGAGACAAGGATTAACTGCTGTCTTTATTCTATGCTTTTCTCCCTGAAATGGAATGTGGACGGATACTAATGGGTAGTTGTGAACACCCCCGTGCACACATAGCACCTTCACCACTTGTGCTCTCCCCAATGCCTCACCTTGCACCAGGCTTTGGTGGATTGAGGTCTGATTACAGCCAGAATACACCAACATGTGGTATACGATATGCTCTGGCCCAATTGAGGGTGGTTTCTGACACATCTGGGACCTGTACCAAAGCTCCCACCTCCATCACAGAGCACCAGATCTGGAGATGCCCGGGCTCCCCGCAGCGCCAGCATACTGGCCCAGGCTTCACCTCTGCACCGGTGATATAGGGGTCACTCACCTGTGTGTGTGTGTGTGGGGGGGGGGGTGACACAGAAGGGGAAGACGGGAGGGAGCCACCACGGGTGCAGCAGGCTGGCTGCAGGGGAGCTGGCCTCTGCTTCTGTGGTAGGGGAACAGGGCAGGAACAGGAAGAGGAAAGAGGGGAGAAAGGAGAAGGAGAGGGAGAGAGAAAAAAGAAGAGGCAGAATGTCCACCTGCTGCTGGAACCACCACCAAATGGTCCTCTGCCAACTCAATGGCTTGATCCACACTGCAGAAAATTGAAAACTGAATTTGAGGAGAAAATTACTTAATACTAGTTAAATTATCTTGCTGCATGGACAGATATTTTTGCTTGACAAGACATCTTAGAATAAGTTGGGTGCAATCTAGAACTAGGTTCAATAATCTCAGAATTGGTGTCTTGTATTATTCTAATAGGAAATGCTAGATTGTTTCAACTATTTTCAAAAATATTTTCCCTTGCTAAGATATAATTTTATACAGTGCAGTGATGCTGGGTGGTGGCATTGAACCCACTCTGCTGTTCCTTCCAGCCCTCAGCCACCGCCAGCTGGCATCCTATAGTTGTTGGCCAAATGCAAACAGCCAATCAACTTCCTCCAATGTTAGCATGCAGAAGCATTGGCGGTGTTGCTCTGGAGAGAGGCTAACACACTGCAGGATGGCTTGCCTCAAGTTGGCATAAACAAGCTGACTGTTGGCAGGGAGCTGTTGCATGGCAGGCTGTGCCTCCTCAGTCAGCAGTGGTAGTAGATGCACCATGTGTTGCTTGACTGGCTTTGGCCACTTGCTCAAAGAGGGCAATGAACACATCTGGATCGTCGTGTGGCCCCATCTTTTTTAGCCTGAGGTGGGGTGGGTCCGCTGTGGTGGTGGTTGAGGACCCCACCAACATGAGCAGGTGCTGGAACGCCTGGCGATCTTCCTGCTGGGCCAGCAGCAAGGCTTCAAACCATTGCTCCTGTTCCTTCCAAAGGGTGATCACTGCTTGGCACTCACTCTATTGGGTGGCAGCAAGGGCATGAATCAGGTCTTTCAGTGGGGAGGACTCCATGGGGTGGTTCCCTTCATTATCCTGGCTTTTCAAACCCCTGTAGTGAATCCCTGATGTGGGTGGAATACTGAAGCACAGCAGGCAGGAAATTATGTTAACACAGACTTTATTTTCTTTTTTGTGCTTGCTTTTCAGCTTTACTAATCTCATTCACTTGTTCATGTACACACACCCACATGTGCTCTGGTTGGGAGAGATCCTCTCTCGTTGCTCTCTCCCTCCTTTTCTACCTTCCATCCTCACTGCAAAACACACACAGACAACATTAAACAACAACCAGTGTACTGACTTTGCCACTCACCTTCCCTAGCCCCGCCCTCCATTTACAAACCAATGCTTGGCCATGCCCCTGCTGCCACAGTTGTGCTGCCTGTCTTCACAGCAATATGCCCAAGTATTGTCAACTGAATATGACTCATAACATTGCCATAAAATTGACCACAAGAGATACTGGGACATTGAGGTTGCAAGCCTGGAAGATGCCATCCACTGCAACAATCAGAGACTGCTTCTGCAGTATCACCACTGAATTCCTCAAGGAGGGTGGAGACTGCATGATTGACTGGCTGGTCACTATCATCAACCATGTGTGGGTGATGGGCACACTGCTGGACAACTGGCAGCATGGTGTTATCCTCCCATTTTGGAAGAGGAAAGGCAACCATCTTATGCAACAGCCACCGAGGAATCATTTTACTTTCCATACCAGCTGAACTCTTCAACCGAATCCTCCTTGACAGTTCCCTTCCTGCCATCAGATCCAGATGCCACCCTCAACAGGTGGGATTTATGCCCAGCTGATCAACTACTGACCACATTTCTGCTTTAAGGCATGAGAAGTTCTGCAAGGATTGCCATCTTTTTTATTGCCTTTATTGACCTCAAGGCTGCCTTTGACACAGTCAGTCAACCTATCATGTGGAATATTCTCCACACCTTAGCCCTCCTGCCGAAGCTAATCACACTCTTCATGATGCTCTTTGATGGGCCTGAGAGCTGTGTTCAGATCAAAGGTAAGGATTCCGACTGGTTCCCAATTAATGCTGGAGTTCACCAGGGTTGTGTGGCTGTCCCTGACCTACAGTGAGGTCAATAAGTATTTGATCACCCTTTGATATTGCAAGTTCTTCCACTTAGAAATCATGGAGGGGTCTAA
>JAOPUC010000022.1:42347438-42357997 GCA_027564185.1 Cephalocassis borneensis | reverse complement strand
TGCTCTCCCTCCTTATATAGGGCGCGGTCACTGGGAAGACACACAAACAGGTTAATCATGCTCAGGTGAAGTGATTCCGCCACTCACCTTCCCTGACTCCGCCCTCCTGTCACAGACCGGCGCTTGACCACGCCCCCACTGCCACAGATGGACGGTCGCACTGCATGACATTTTGACACTTAAAGTACAAAAAAAAATACACTTCAATTAATGGTTTCTGAAAAAAGGATTTTGTTCCATGGAGGTCACAGGTACTGCAGATATGTAGTGAATTAATATGACATTTGAACCTTTTTAACAGAAGATATTGCAATTGGACAGAATATGGAGGCGTCATGTCATTGACCCTCTTGCCTTATCTACCCTGTGTTGTTTGCTGATCCCAACCCTCGCTTGTTTACCGACACTGATTTCTGTCCCTTGCTTTGGCTTCACTATCAGTCTGCATCCTGCTCTCCTCTGTGCATACATCTGTAAGTGCCTGTATTCTAACAGGGGTGATTTAACTGGATTTGGATGTTTTCTTTTCATGAGAAAGCGCTTCAGTCTAGCCACCCTACCCTGTAGTCCAGACATGTGAATAATATGAGAGATTGTTGTCTCATGCAAGGAGTGACCAGTGATTGCAAGATATTCCTGCAGCGCTTTTAATGTTTCTGTAGGTCTGTTGGCAGCCTTCCTGATAAAATTATATTTTGTCATTTTGCCTATTTTGGAGGGGTGTCCTGTTCTTGGTAACATCAGTGTGGTGCTCAATTTTCTCCTCTTGTTGATGATTGCTTTTATGGTCTCCTTGGAAATTGTCATACACCCCCTCCTGATAGATACCTTTCCTCAGTGAGCTCTTGTCCATACTTTGCAAGCTCTTTGTAGTCCATGGCTTTGCCACAATCTCAAGCTCAGACAAAAACAGGTTTTATTATCTTTATTTAGGGTTGATCAGAATTATTTCATTAATGACAGGTGTATGATGATGATTATTTTTGAACATGAATTTAAATGTGATTGGTTCATTTTGAGAACAGTCACATGACTTTGTGCAACCATTTTTTCCCCTTTTTTATTCCCTAAATTTATTTTTTTTTAAACTTGAATGTTGTTGGTTGCTGTATCACGTCAAAGGTAGAATAAGATCTGACATGATTTATCTTGGTTTCATTTTTACATGACAACCCTCCTTTTGTTTGGTAGGAGCCCTGGATTTGACCAAATTCTGGTCCCCACACTGTATTAAGATCAGACTGCGGCAAGTCGTCCACACGGCTGAAAAGACAGTTGGGTGTGAACTCACCAAAATGAAGGACTAGTACCTGTCAGGGGAAAGAGGAGAGCTGGGAAAATTGTTGCTGACCCCAAACATCCAGGCAAATTTTGTCAAACTGCCATATGGAGAGCAGGTCCATCACCTCCCAAACCACTTGCCACCACAACTTCTTTCCTGATGCAATTCAGACACTTAACCATTCCAGGTCATGGTATTATTTGTGGTATCATTACACTGTCTGTTGCTGCTACACTTCGTTTATTGTTGGTTGCACTGTCAATTTTACACACTGGCACTGACCCAAAGCCACTTCCTGTGAGCAAAACTGACAGGCAATTCAGTAATTCTTTTAGCTGAATGCTAAGCACCTGTCAGCCATATCACTAAGGCAGGTACCAGTTGCAGTGTTTCCTCCCTGCATAGAGTTAAAGTTTAACAGCAGATGCCTCGGAGCAAGTATAGATGTGTGTGTGTGGGGGAAAGTGCCTCGATGTCAGCATATTAATGCTCTCAAAATATGCTATGGGGCTAGTGGTGCAACATTTTCAGGAACCTCTAAATGGGTCTCACACATGAATGCAGATCAGAAACACCATAGTGGGATTTTATCAGCTACAAAGGGAGCACAACATCGCAATTAATGACACAGATAAGCTGTTGATTGACAGGGGATGGCAGGCAGAAGGGCTTGAAATTGAAGTGGATGAAAATGGTATGCAGCATAGTTTTTAAACATTCAGTTCATGAGATTTCATAAGGTCCCAGTGGGATGATAATAGGGTCAGTTTGCTGCATGGCACCTATTTAAGTTTATTCGAAAATCTCTGAAACAGTTCACAGTTTTACACAAAAGTACTGAGAAAGTCTCTTTCAAATAGAAGAAATAGTGAATTTTGGTGTAAGGATTAAAACCCAGGTGGGTGTACTGTTTATAGGAAAATAATTCAGATGGGTTGATATGATGCAGAATGAAGTGAAGTGGAGGTACTGTTACCACAAGGAAGCTGATTATTTTTAAGAACAACACACTTTAATCACATGTACACTTAAGCACAGTGAAATTCCTCCTCTGCATTTAACCCATCTGAAGCAGTGAACACACACACATGCCCCAGTGGGCAGCCATGCTACAGTGCCCAGGGAGCACTTGGAGGTTAGGTGCCTCACTCAAGGGCACTTCAGCCCAAGGTCACCCCATGTTAACCTAACCACATGTCTGAACTGTGGGAGAAACTGGAGGAAACCTACGCAGACATGAGAACATGCAAACTCCACACAGAAAGGCCGCTGGGCTTGAACCCAGAACCTTCTTGCTATGAGACGACAGTGCTAACCACTACACCACCATGACAACACCATGTCCTGATTTGGTTTATTCCTTTTATACCACATGCATGCTACAGTATAGTGTTGCTATTCATGAACAACAACATGCTTTTTATCCATTTATAGTTACATCATGAAACAGCCATGATATAACTGTTCCTGTTATAATTGTGAGCATTCATTCAAGAGGTGAGGTTTATAATCATTTATGAGTTCTGGGTTACTTTATATCCCAGCGCAAATAAATAAATAAAATCTCATCACATCATACACACAGAGCAGCAGCTACAATTAATCGACACCTTAATTATCTTTTGGCCATTGCAGAAGTAGAAAAGACTTTCAATACATAAATTATGCATGAATAGTTATTCAAACTTCCACTGGAAAAAATTAGTTGAGTCCCAATTACTATCAGATATCAGGTATCAGATCATGTGACACCATTCCACAATTATCGACATCCAGATGATTATTTATAAAAATATAAATCGGTATGTGGTATTAAATTAACAAAACAGTTTTTATTTAAAATTTGTTTTACATAGACTTATATTTAGTACAAAATATCTCATGTAAATATATCAATGTCGGTGCTTATGTAAATTGTTAGGTACGGTGGGCGGATGTATGTGCAGAAGCAGTTATAATAACAACAGTGATGTTTATTTACAGTGAACAAACAGTCAAACAGTCCAAATCAGCAGGCTAAATCCAAGACGTTAAACATGCAAAGGGTCAGGCGAGGCACAAACGGGATATCGGAGGCAAAGCGAGAATGAGAAACAGGAATACTCAGGAAACCAAAAACACAGGTAGTAAGGCTTGATAACGCATACTGACATAGCATAATACTTCGCACTGATTGTGCCTCAGCACAGTCTTTAAATAGGTGCACATATAACTCCTAAAATAAAAGTTCAGGTGCATGTTGTTAACAGCGCACGTGCTGGAGTCCGCAGCTTGGGGTGCACCTTCAGGTGCATGCACCACAGTAAGTAGGACTGACAGACCCCCCCCCCCACTCAAGAGCTCCCTCTGGGAGCAAAAAAATACTTGGCTTTGGTGGGGGCTCAGGTTCAGGCTCAGAACAAAACTTGGACTCCTGACTTGCACTGGTTTTGGGCTCTGGAGATGGCTCAAGCTTGATCTCTGGAGATGATTTGGGTTCTGGACTGGACTTGGGCTCGAGCTGAGGAGATGACTCAAGCTCTGGAAATGACTTGGGCTCTGTGCAGGAAGCATGCTCAGAATCAGGACTTGACTTGGACCCTGGACTTGGCTCGGATCCAGAACTTACAGTGGGCTCGAGCGCCAGGCTGGATTCGAGCTCTGGAGATGACTTGAGCTTTGGGCTGGACTCTGGCTCCAGCTCAGGAGATGACTCAGGCTTGAGCTCTGGATCTGACTTGCACTCAGGGCTGGACTTGAGCTCTGGAGATGACTTGAGCTCAGGAGATGGCCTGAGCTCTGGACTGGACTCTGGTTTGAGTTCTGGAACTGGCTTGGGCTCAAGGCAGGAAGCAAGCTTCAAATCAGGCTCCAGGCTGTATTCAGGCTTAGTCGAGAACTCGAGCTCTGGACTTGACTTGGACTCAGGACTTGGCTCTTGTTCAGACTCTGGACTGGACTCAAAAATGGGCTTGAGCTCTGTCAGCACATTGCTATGGTCCTGGTTAGGACCTGGTGGTGGGATGACAATGACGTCTTCATGGCCAGATGGCAGCGGGATGACAACATCTTCATAGCCAGGCGGCAGAGGAATGATAACACAGACGTCTTCATAGCCGGGCAGTGGTGGGACGATACAGACCTCTTCATAGCCGGCTGAGGCAGTGGTCATGCCATTGTCTTCTAACACAGGTTCTGGAACAGGCTCAGGTTCTGGCATTGGCCTTGACTCTGGCAACGGCAGTGGAGCTGGCACAGGCGCTGACTCTGGCATAAGCTCTGATACTCTAGCTGACCCAGACACTGGCTCTGGAGTTGTCACTGATGCAGGCTCTGACACTGGCTCTGGCACTGGAGCTGGCTCAGACACAGACTTATTGGCATTCAACCATGTGACATGATAAGAATGAGATGCAGTTACCCAGGTCTCGGTGTGTGCAGCATAAATAAATAAACTAAATTAACTAAGTAAAATAGTTAAATAACAAATAGAATAAAATAGAATAAACTAAGGTTGGATTTAAAAATAGAATAAACTAAAATAAAAGCAATCTAAGATAACATTAAAATTCAAATGACAGTAAAATAAAATATTGCACAATGTACTGCAGTGGCAACAGCTTAAAGGTGCAACAGTTCAAAAGTACAGCAGCAAAACCATGAGCAGCAACAGTTCACAGTATTAAGGTGTGTTGGTAAGGTGCGTCGTGTTCAGTATATGGGAGGTGGAGCAGTTCAGCAGTCTGACTGCATCCGGGTAGAAGCTGTTTTTCAGTCTAGATGTTTTTACCCGGATGCAGTACAGCCTCCTTTCAGAGGGCAGGGGAGTGAAAAGTTCATGTGCATGGTGGGTGGGGTTGGTCATGGAGGATGCAGGTGGCTCTTTCTCTACATCTGATGGTGTAGATATCACTGATGGGTGGTAAGCTGCACCCGATGGTCCTCTGTGCAGACTTGACCACCCTCTGCAGCACCTCCTTCTCAGCCACAGTGCAGCCAGCATACCACACCATGAGGCAGGAGGTCAGGATGCTCTCCACCACACAGCTGTAAAAGGACCTAAGGACATTAGCCCCCAGTCCTGCCCTCTTCAGTTTCCTCAGGAAGCAGAGGCGCTGTTGGCCTTTCTTTAAGACGGCTATGGTGTTGGTGCGCCAGGTGAGTGTGTTGGTCAGGTGAACTCTGAAGTACCTGACAGTGGGAACCATCTCCACAGCTGCTCCATCAATGTGTGTGTGGGGGGGTGCCAGTCCTGCGAAAATCCACAACCATCTCCTTGGTCTTCTTGATGTTGAGGATGAGGTTATTGTTCCCACACCACCTTGTCAGGTCCTCCACCTCCATCCTGTATGATGACTCATCCCCATTGGTGATGAGTCCAACCACTACTGTGTTGTCAGTGAACTTCACCACAAGCTTATTCTTGTAGTGAGCCCTGCAGTTGAAGGTCATCAGTGTGTACAGCAGAGGGCTGAGCACAGCCCTGGGGAGAGCTGGTGTTGAGGGTGATGGTGGAGGAAGTGTTGTTGTTAATCCTGACACACTGTGGCCTGCAGGTCAGGAAATCCAGGACCCAATTGCACAGGGATGAGGAGGTTCCCAGCGCTGCCAGCTTGGTCACCTGTTTCTGCAGGATGATGATATTAAATGCAGAACTAAAGTCCAGAAACAGCAGCCTCACATAGGAGTCCTTGTATTCCAGGTGAGAGAGGACCTGGTGGGTCACAGCAGAGATGGCATCAGCTGTGGACCAGTTCTGCCTGTAAGCATACTGGTGTGAGTCCTCTGTCACGTCAATGGTCTGCTTCAAGTGCATAATCACCAGCCTCTCAAAGCATTTCATGGTGACAGGGGTGAGTACAACGGGGACACTGAGTCATTGAGGCATGATGCTACAGAGGTCTTCAGCACAGGGATGATTGTGGCTGTCTTGAGGCATGATGGGAGTCTGGCTTGAGTCAGTGAGATGTTGAATATGTCCCTCAGAACCTCAAACAGCTGGTGAGCATAGTCCCTCAGAACCCTGCCTGGAATCCCATCAGAGCCTGGGGCTTTTCGGGGACTGACCCCCTGAAGTGTTTTCCTCACCTCTGTTGACTCTGACACTGGCACTGGCACAGGTTCTGGAGTACACACTGGTGCTGACTCTGGCACTGGTTCTGGAACAGACACTGGCACTGGTTCTAGAGCAGACACTGTGGCTGGAACAGACACTGGCACTGGAACAAACACTGACACTGGCATAGGAACTGGAACAGACACTGGTGCTGGTTGTGATGCTGGAGCTGGCACTGGCTCTGATACTGGCACTGGAGCTGGCTCTGTTGCTGACTCAGACTCTGGCTCTGACGCTGGAGCTGGCACCAGCTCTGACACTGGTTCTGGTTCAGGCATTGATTCAGGTGCTGGCTCTGGCTGAGAAACCAGCTCTGGAATGATGGCCTCCTCTGCCGCGTCAGCCACTGGACTGTGCTCTGGAGCCACGGCCTCCTCCGCTGCGTCAGCCACTGGAGTGTGCTCTTGAGCCACGGCCTCCTCTGCTGCGTCAGCCACTGGAGTGCGCTAAGGAGTGACGGCCTCCTCCGCTGCGTCAGCCACTGGAGTGTGCTCTGGAGTGACGGTCTCCTCTGCTGCGTCAGCCACTGGAGTGTGCTCTGGAGCGACGGCCTCCTCCGCTGCGTCAGCCACTGGAGTGCGCTCTGGAGCCATGGGCTCCTCCACTGCATCAGCCACTGGAGTGCGCTCTGGAGCCACGGCCTCCTCCGCTGCATCAGCCACTGGAGTGATCGCCCCCCCCTCAAAAAAAAAATTATGGGATTCCTTCTTTTCTGATGATTCAGAAATGAACTGGAACATGGCAAAGAAAGTCTGTGAGCTTCAAAGGCACAGGTGCTTGACTTGGATCAGGTAATCCACCCATTGGCATGCTCATCCAAAAATAAATGCCAGGATAAAGCTTACATGGATGGGTTCTGGTGGCTTGGGCTCTTTGAGGTCTGAGTAGAAAATACTACACTGTAAACTGAATCCCCCAGGAGGATATATTCCATAGTAAGGTGCTGGGGCTTCCATCTCAATATGCTGTTGGAAATAATAAGTGAGAGGCTGAGATACAGAGACCCGGAAGCGGCGTGGAATGATGTACTGAAAAGCTTCTGCTACATCCATTGTAAGGTGAGGTATTCTGTCAGGTACGAGGTAGGCGGATGTAAGTGCAGAAGTATCATTTATTTACAGTGAACAAATATACACACAGGCAAGCAATCCAAAACGGCAGGCAATGGTCGGGGAAGGCACAAACAGGATATCAGAGGCAAAGTGAGAATGGGAACAAGAAACAGGCACAAGAATCAGGAAACAGGAACTTGGAAACATGGATAGAAAGGCTCAGTAATGCATACTGATGTATGGTAATACTTCGCACAGATCATACATCAGCACAGTCCTTAAATAGGTGCACACATAGCTCCTTAACTGAGTTCAGGTGTGCGTCGTTAACGATGCGCACGCAGCCCAGGGTGTGTCTTCAGGTGCACGCGCCACAGTGCTCAGGACTGACAATAAGCAGGAAGGACACCAATGATGGACAGGGGTGGAGACAAAGGTAGAATCAAAAGAAAAGCATATGTGAATTAAAAAAAAATGAGAACAGAGCTTGTTTTGTCTGTAAACAGACATCAGTGGATGGGTTTCGAACTTCAACCTCATTTAGTTTTACAGAATCTCGACCAGGATGTCATCTTTATTTCCTTGACAAGTTTCAGACTCTATTTCGAGTATTTTTACAACATTTTTCTCTTTTATAAGCAGCTTCTGAGACAAATGGCTACTTCACAATGAATATTTTAATATTTTCCCCATCACGTTTTTAATCATTAATGTCGACGGCTGCTGTGTGATGAAGGCTGCTGGGGATTTGTCCTATATTTCCAACCACAGCAAAACCTCAATTTACTCCTCTGACCATGTTGTTAGCATAATCACGGGCGAGTGTGTTTATTTAAAATACTGTCAATCCAGCTCGGTTCCCAAGTCTTTATCATTAATAATATATTACATGATGGAGAACAGAACAGGAATAAGGCTCGCCTCATTTGTCTTTGGTCTTATGTGAGGCTTGGAGGAAGATTAAGGTAAGCTGGGCAGGCTTCTGGATTTTATTTGATGCTAAAATATAAAATAAGGAGGCACGTTACTCTGTCAGGGCTTTCTTTTTTATATGTGGATAATAAATAGACCGTCAGTAAATTATCAAAGCCATGGCCCAGGCTGTGGTGATGTCTTTACAGCGTGTAAAGCAGGACCAAGGACATGTGCTGTGTGGTTGTGGATTAAATATGCCGTGCTTACAAGAAGGCTGAAGCTTATACGCCATGTAAGCAAGAACGATGGCAGCTATGTGTATTCATTTCCAATTAGTGTCTGCCCACATCCAGGAAAAGCCCTCAGGAAGGCCATTAATTTTTTTTTTTTTCGGATTCGAATCCCAAACCTGTCTGTGGCATCTGGAAATTGACCTCATCTCTTCAAGCTTATTATGTTAATTGTTTAATTTGATCATATTATTTATTTATTTATTTATTTATGATGTTTAAACCACAGAATACACAATACATGCATCTAAAAGCTTGATTATTCCCTGTATTTCTTTTTTTTTCTCCATTGTTCCCTTCTCCTTCAGACATACTCATCATCTCATGGATTAGAGTGCTTGAAATCAAGAAGCCATCTTGTTACCAGAGCACGATGAAGCCTTTCTCTGTAATTGTACACGAGCTGTAATTGTACTGCTACCTATTAAGATGAAAGTGATGCTTTTTTTCCTTCTTTCCCCTGGGGCGTTACAAAAAGGAACAAACAACATCTATTATATCTCTGCACAAGTCTCAGTCCATAATGCTCACTGCATTTTCTGTCTTTAGTTTGTTTTAAAGCCATAAAGCACTAACATATTATACTGAACAATAAAAATGTCATCTTTATGAGTTTACCTGTGAACCTCCTTGATCAGAAGGTGTTGATTAATTTTCTAGAACAGCAGCTCTGATACTAGTGCTGCTATAAATCACAGGTTTAGCTGATATTCATGCACTCATTCGAATATGTTATCGTTTCTATAGTAACAGCTCATTCACAAGGACATGTACACCGGATGCTTGACATAATCCATTTAATAAATCAGTGTAATCATTGTAAAGTTTCTTGAAAGGAAGAAGATGTTTGTTTAAAGTTTATGGAAGGAGTCTCCAGTGTCAGCATTTTCTAACATCAAAAAATTGTGTGGTTTTCTTTTGTCATATGAACTTCGAGAGACAGTAGACAGGCAGGTGAACTAACTTGTTTCACGGATGTTAAATGAAACTAAAAATTGATAAAAAAGGACGTAAGGATGGATGTTCTTTAATATATAAAAACAATTTCTGGCAGACTTTTTGTGGAATAATACTTCAAGAGATTAAAAAAGAAACCAGAAATACATGATTGCTGGTTCTTCATTGTCTGTTACAGGTTCTATGTGGAACCCGACAACATCTGATTCAAACTAGGTTGCTTTTCTAGAAGCAAATAACCATTAACCATTTAAAAACCCTCAAAGAACTACTGAAGAACTCTTGAAGAACTGTTCTTCTTTTATTTTTATCTTTATTTTTTTCATGGGTGAGAGTTGTCTCGTTCTTGGTTTCTTGTTCTTGTATCAAGTAAAGCAACTAGAAACCAACCAGTGTCCAGGTTCTTCTTGTTGTTACCTCACCCACGACAGAGTAAGTGGGGTGAGGTATTGTAATCAGTTTGTTTGTTTGTTTGTTTGTTTTGTTTGTTTGTGTGTCTGTCTATTAACAATCTAGCGTCTAGATGGTTGCACCAATCGATTTCAAATTTTCAGAGTAGGTGGGCAATAGTCCGGAGATTACCTGATTAAATTTTGGGGGTAATCAGGTCAAGGTGAAAGTCAAGGTCACCGTAAAGGTCAACATAGCTAAAGGCTAGGCTAGTGGACAACCGGCGGCACAACAAACCATCCATTCCCTCCGTTATCATGGGGAATGTGAACTTGCTGCTGAATAAAGTCGACGAGCTTTCTGCTCTGAACAACCAGCAGATTTACTGGGAGAGCAGCTTATTTATTTTTAGGGAGACATGGTTAACACACCTTGTACTGGATGCTAACGTGGACCTGCGGGGATTCACTGCTGTGAGAGCCGACAGAGACACTAACACGTGGGAAAAGCAAAGGTGGGGGACTCATCATTTATGTTAACAACCGCTGGTGTAACCCGGGACATATCTCCGTAAAGAC
>JAOPUC010000022.1:41878323-41890890 GCA_027564185.1 Cephalocassis borneensis | reverse complement strand
CGTAGTCAGCTGGGATAGGCTCCAGCTTGCCTGCAACCCTGTAGAACAGGATAAAGCGGCTAGAGATAATGAGATGATTCTGCATTCTGGTTTGTGGCCACTAGAGGGAGACAGAATACATACACTGCCAGTCCAAGCGCTGTTCCTAGTCATAGCCAGTAAACAAGGAAGGCAGACTTGTTTTGCTTTTCACAGAGAAGGAAGAATGTCGATAAGAACTCCTTTTTCCTCTCTGTTTTGTTCTTTGTCAACTGGTCCCTCTGTAATACTAAACAATAAGTCCAGAAACCAGAATGAATATATTTATTTGCCTCATGTTTTTGACAGGAAGTTTGACACATGTGCCGTGCTATGTTACTGGCGCTGCAGGTATGAAATGATCTTGTTTTATTTTTGTGTTGAACATTGTCTCGCTGTGTTGTTGTTGTTGTTGTTTTGGATGGCAGGGTTCGGGCATGCTCAGTCAGCTTGTTTTTCACTAAAACAGCCTGCACAAGCATCAATTCACGCTCGTGATGTTTTTAGCCAATCACCGCACAGAACCCTGCATAATTACGATCACTCCCCGCCCCTTGTGCTCGTAGTTAAAGGCCCTTTTGGTTTCGTGTTGACTCGATCGCAGTTAGAAACCCGTCCGCTGGCGGAAGGCAGAGCGGCGGCTGTTGAACAGACCTGTGCTTGCGGATCTACTTTCGAGAAGATGATTTTGGACAAGGTGAAGAAGTTTTGCGTGGAGTTGGAGTCCCCGAGCGCTGACGGGCCGCCTGTGTTCAGCAGTGGGGATGTGGTGTCGGGGCGAGTGGTGCTGGAGCTCTGTGCACAAACCAAAGTGCAGTCGGTGAAGCTTCATGCTGAAGGTTATGCCAAAGTCCACTGGACCGAATCTCGCAGTGCGGGATCCAGCACGGCTTACACACAGAACTACAGCGACGAGGTGGAATATCTGAACCGGAGAGAGGTGCTGCTGCAGGCAGGTCTGTGTCCCTCCAGCTGCACAAGACTCTGATGCCTTTGTGATCTGTGTTGTTGTGTTGCTCATGCTGTATGAAACAGTAGACACCCTTGGGTGCTTGATCACTAAAGAGAAACTCTCAGACATACTGAGTGAGGAGCTCATTCATCTCATCAATGCTGTACTGTTAAAATGTCAGGGGCACCTCACAGCAAGAAGGTCCGGGTTCGAGCCCAGTAGCCGGCGAGGGCCTTAGGTTAACTGGTGATTCTCTAAATTGACCGTAGGTGTGAATGGTTGTCTGTGATGACCTGCTGACTTGTCCCTCGCCTTTCGCCCGTAGTCAGCTGGGATAGGCTCCAGCTTGCCTGCGACCCTGTAGAACAGTTTAAAGCGGCTAGAGATAATGAGATGAGATGAGATGAGATGAGATGAGATGTCTTGGAACTGATAAAGTGTGGAAAGCGAGAAGCTGAAAAATAAAAAAGGAAAGTCAATTATAAATGAATTTTTTAGTTTTATTGACATTTTGAGATTTCAGGAAATAATTAAATGCATTTTAAACTCATTCTATATTTAATTTATGTATTTATTCAGTACAATTTGTCAGTTTCAGGATTCCATACCTGCCTCAAGGCCTAAACCTGGAAATCACTTTTGCTAGTGAACTCAGATTCAAAAAATGCATTAATAATGTTAGCAAAACATGATGCCATTACCACTGTAATACACATTACTACAGTCTGTGAGCTCACAATTTTAGAATTAATTTTTAAGACTGTTTTATTAGTTTTTAAATAGCCAAATGGTCTTGCCCCCAAATAATTCATAGCCTATATACCTGCAAGACTTTATACTATGTATAATGTTTATGTTCATTAACTATTATTTTCTGAGCAGCTGTGTTTTAATTTTGTCTTTAGAAAGAGAAATATAATGTATTAAAATATACATATATTTTAGATAGAAAATATAGATATATTTCCTTATTTTGTTTTGTAATTTAGTTTTATTGATTTTTTTTTTGTTACAATTATTCTGTAAAGCCTTTTGGGGGGAAAAGTACTTTTTAAAAGCCTTCTAGACTATAAAATATTTTATTATTTCTTCTTTTTCTACTTATTAATCTCCTTTTTCTATTAATATATTGTTACTTTTAAAACAATAGCATCAAGAAGAAGAAGGATGATGATGATTATCCCAACACTCACAAAAATACATTAAACATGCACTCACACACACACACATACACACACACACACTTACTCTCTTACCAGTACCCAGTACTACTGCACTGATGCGTCAAATGCCCTGTGCAATAATTCACACACACACACACACACACACACACACACGTGTAAATGGTTGGAATGCAGGCTGAGATAACTGTGACAGTGCTGTGAGGAAGCACACCTGTTAAAAAAGAGGGAGAGATAAAGATGAATATGTGAGGCGGAGTCGCCATCGCATCAGTGTGTGTGTGTGTGTGTGTTTGTCATCAGGGAGACACATGCTCAGTGTCAGAAACAAACCCACTCTGTGTGCTTCAGTCAGTGTGCACAATTAACAGCAATGCATAGAATGAAGGGTTTGTAGACTAATCATCAGAGATGTTTTGTATGATTATTTCATGTTAGTTTGCTGCACTGCCTTATTCATAACAGATGTTAAAAAATGCATTCTAGCTTCCTAACATTTTGTCTTCACTTTTGGAAAATTTACAACACCAATGAGTTCCTCGGTTTCCCTTTAATATTCTATGTAGAACCTACAACACTGGTTCCTGATCAGTAGAACGAGTTTAGGAAGCCAAACCCCTTAATTATCCAATGATCCCTCAAATAACCTTTGAAGAACTTTAAAGTGGGTCATGATGTATTTTAAGCTCCTATGTAGAATATAATTACTGAATCATTGAGGTTTGCATTAGGGTTCCATTTTCAAATCAAACTCTCAAAACACACACACACACACACATACACACAAACTGAAAGCAGCTGTATTATGAACCACTAACAGTAGCCTATGGGAATGTATTGAGCATGTATGTTGTAGATTGGATATACATGCAAACAGAGATGAAGTGCATTATCATGGCCAGATGTTTCATTGTCCTCCAAGGCTTCAATTTGTCTTTCTCTCGCTTGCATCCGTCTAAACAATCCCCACTGTGTTAATGAAATAACTGGTGCGTTGTTGAGGTTAAACAGAGGAGAGAGAGAGAGAGAGAGAGAGAGAGAGAGAGAGAGAGAGAGAGATGCTCCAGCTGTGAGGATAAAGACAACAAAACAGCATCTCACATAGTGGGGGGAGAGAAGGCACACAGCATTATTGTGTGTAAAGAGGTCGCAGATAAAGAGAGGAGAAATACATCATTCAGCTCCTACAGTATTCACTGCACACATTACACCTCATCCATTCACAATCACTCACCCAAATCCTGTCAGACCCCCGAACACAGGAAAAACATCCTGCACAACACCTCAGCGACACTTCTCACATGTTGAGACATATGAAACATTCTGTCCTAAAAATGACATTTATGCAAATTTTTTTTTTTATTTGGAAGAAAATAAATGCATTGTTGGCATGCAGCCGACAGGAAAATGACCAAATGATTATTTTCAAACATAATATCAGTACCAGTCAAAAGTTTGTACACCCCTACTCATTCTGTACTTTGACTATTTCCTACACTAGAACAATACTGAAGACATCAAAACTATGAAATAACATATAGAACATATATGGAATTATGTAACAAACAAAAAAGTGTTTAAAAAAAAGACAAAAATGTTTCTTATTTTATATTCTTCAAACTAGCCACCGTTTACCTTGACGATGCTTTACACACTGTCGGCATTATCTTAACCAGCTTCATGAGGGAGTCACCTGCAATGCTTTTCAATTAAAAGGTGCCTCGTCAAAAGCTAATTAGTGCAATTTCTTGCCTTCTTAATGTGTTTGAGATCAAACACTAAACAGTAAATAATAAAAATACAGTAAATAGCCCTGTTCCACAACTGTAGTAATCCATATTGTCAAGAACCGCTCAATTAAGTAACACTGGCTGTTACACTTTAAGTTAATCCTACACACACACACACACACACACACACACACACACAGTTCAAATGTTCAGGATACAGGCGATTGTTTCTCTAAGTGAAAATCAGACACACTGGATTTTATAGTGATTTTGGCACATATCCCCAAAACTGTAATTTGTCAAATGTCAGAATACACTCATTATAGGCATTAGTTTTACACTTTCTTTCCTTCTTTAGGGCAACGTTTCAAAACACCTGCTTACAATCTGGTGCACATTTTCAACCTAGCTTTATAAATTTCCGACCCATGTGTGTTGTGTCTTATATATAATACCATGCAAAAGTCGAATCTGTTTTCCATACAGATTTTGTTATACAGTAGATGTTTATTTCATGACATCTGAGTTACTGCGCCAAAAAAAAAATCAGTTCAAAAACATTTTAGATGTCCGTTTTAGAACATTATTTTTCAAACAAACAAACAAACAAACAAACAAACAAACAAATATATATATATAAAATGTTACAGAAAAATCATTGTATGTCAGTAGAGTAACATTTTGCAATGCAATGTGCAATACCTCTCCTGCTGGACCCCCTCATGTCTTATTCTTTTTTATATTTGCATATGTAAATACTTAATTTAATTTAATTTATCTAGAAGTTTTCTCTATTTTCTATTCTCTGTTTATCCTGTAATGATGCTGCTGGAATTTTAATTTCCCTGAGGGAACCCTCCCAAAGAGATCAATAAAGTTCTATCTAATCTAATCTAATCTAATCTAATCTAATCTAATCTAATCTAATCTAATCTATTACAATAGCTCTGAAAGTAGTGCAGCTGCAAATCAAAGCTTTACATTAATCCCTTTGCCATAACACATTGTCATGAGGGAACGACTGTTTATAGCTGCAACAGTATAATATCAGTGATAAAAGACAAACTGAGTTCAGGACTTTCCACAAACTGAAATATAACTATAATTGGGTAGTTCTTTGGTAACAGAAATACATGTGCTAACTTTTTTCATTACAATACTCAAGATAATGATATTAAATTTAAATGTCATACTGTAAGGGGTATCTTTTGACCCTAGAAGAGCAGAGAAAAATGCAAAATCTTTTATGAGGAAAGAAAAGTCAGTAACAGAATTATGTCAGAAAAAAACTGAAATTTCATTCCTTAAAACTCAAACCAAGGTTTCTCTGAAGTGACATTGTTATAATTGTCAAGTCAAAGTCCCTCTTACACCAGAATCTGGTCTTCCCAGGCAGTCTCTTGTCCTAGTACTTACCCACTCTTTTTAAGGTGTATGGGTGCAGCGCTGATCTCCATTTTGATAACCCTCAGCCCCTTGCCTATACATCTAGGGTTACAGAGGGGGGCTAGTCGTCTGGTAACCATGGGAGCTTGACTTCCCCACTCACATCTGTATTGCAGCTTGCCTTGCCAGACGGTAGTAGGTACCAGTTTTATGATGGTCCTTGGTATGACCTGACCACCAGTAGAACTCACGATCTCCCAGTCGAGAGGCAGACATACTAACCACTAGGCCAACTTGTGGTCTTGCTATAATTGGGGTGATTTTTAAATATGATTTTCAGTACATTTTGCCTTGGATTCCATACTTTAGCAATATCACTGAGCTGACAAGTTCAGGCAGTCTTAATAATTTCATAATTTTGGCCTCTCTGCTAAAGAATTGCCCAAATAGATTAACAGTGCATGATGTGTTATTCTTTCATAAAGGGAAAAAAATGTTTCTTCAGGCGGCATGATGGTGTAGTGGTTAGCACTGTCACCTCACAGCAAGAAGGTTTTGGGTTTGAGCCCAGTGGCTGAGAGTGGCCTATCTGTGTGGAGTTTGCATGTTTTCCCCATGTCTGTGTGGGTTTCCTCTGGGTGCTCCGGTTTTCCCCACAGTCCAAAGACATGCTGACATGGCTATTTGGTGGCTCTAAATTGACCATAGGTGTGAATGGTTGTTTGTCTCTGTGTCAGCCCTGCAATGACCTGGCAACTTGCCCAGGGTGTAGCCCACCTCTCACCCATTGTCAGCTGGGATAGGCTCCAGCTTGCCTGAGACCCTGCACAGGATAAGTGCCTACAGATAATGGATGGACTGTTTCTTTAGGGTGGTATCATAAACTCAACTTCATCACACCGCTGTGTCATTCACCATTTCAGTTAACCTACTTAATGCACAATTTGGAACTGCAAACTAAAAAATGAGCAATGGAAACATGAGTTAAACAAAACCCTCTCAAATATCTCAAAGTTTTTATGCTCACATTGCACAGTGTTTCACAAAATTGAAATGTAAATACATTTTTTTTCAATTGGGACTGCTACATTTCTGAAAAAAATGAGAAAAAAATCACTGAGTGGAAACAAACCATTCAGAATTGTTTTGTCAAAAATTTTAAAATATCACTTCTAATTTGCACAAAACTGCAGTGGAAACCCAGCTATTGATTGTTTTCCTTTAACTACATGACACAGAGTCTTTTGCTTCTTACTTCACTAGTATTTTATTTGCATGATTATTTGATATTAATGGCACTTATATATTGCAAATCCATGAAATTGTGTTGTGATAAAATTTGGCATGAAAAAAAAGTCAGAAAAGTCACATTATGGCACTGTGTTTTTGCAAAGATGTGTCTCAGATAGTAATGTTCACATAATTTTGGACCAATATGGGGAAAATATGATTGCAAAACAGTTGTTTTTTGTTTGTTTGTTTGTTTGTTTGTTTGTTTCATTGATTTTTAGTCATAGCATGGTAAAAACTGTGGAAAACTAGCCAACAAGCCAGTCCTTTACCGCTTAATGGAAACATTTCTTTTGCATCTTGTAAGTGGAGTTCTGACAGTAGTGTATCTGCATGCTGTCCCAGTGCCAAACCCCCATCAGGCCCTGTGTGAGGTCAATCAGCAGATCAGCACAGGCAGCGAGTGTAAAGTTCAGCCTGGACTCAGATTGCCAGCTTCCCATCACCTCCAAAACAACAACAGGAAGAAGGGAAGCACAGGGACTGTCACACTGCAGGAGAGCTAACACCTAAACCTGTCCTTAGTGCTAGACACACAAAAAAAATCCAGATGATTTTCTCTCTTTTTTTAATCTATTTCTGAGAATTCACCTTGTAGTTGGACTTAATACTGTATGTATACACAGTTTGAAATTTGAGATTCAAATTCTATCTTCTGACCTGTCAATCAGCCCAGCTGTATTACAAAGATAGAATAAAGAATGGGGGATACAAACTTTTGCACTTATCTGTAAGCAGAGCACCTGTTTTATTCTCAGTTGAATTTGATGAAAAGGTGTATGAGATTAATGTAGTTTGTACACGTCCCTTATATAAATAAATTTAATAAATAAATATAAACACACATGTATGTTTAATTTATGTAAATATAATTTGTTTCCGACTTCTATTTTGGATTAAGAGTGACATGGGAGTTATAATTACTTATAATTGTCTGAATAAATAAATTTATTAATTAATAAACAACTGTAAGTTATGACAGCACATTAGGGTCATTGTAGGTAAAAGTGGAGCTGAGGGAGGGGGTGATATTGTGAGAATAAAGTCACAATTTCTGAGAATAAAGTAATAAATTTATAAGAAAAAAACTCAAATTCAAAATTTACAAGGTCACAAATTTATGAGATACAAAACTTGGAAAAACTATGTTTTTTTTTTAAAGTTGGCTCAAGGTCATCACACAACAGACATCACAGCTGACCCAAGAATGATCAGTAATTTAGTCTTTCCTGTGTGATTTTGTAATATAAAAGCATACAGTATGAAGAAATTTTTGACTACATTTCTCAGAATGCACTGCAGCTGGGAAGCATGTGATTGTGGTTACAGAAAATATCTGAGGTTTATTTCTCTCATAAATTTGTGAGATTTTAATCTTGGACTTTCTGAGGGTTTTTGTTTGTTTGTTTGTTTGTTTTTTCCCTCACAAATTTATGACTTTATAATCTCAGATAATATCCTGTTTTGCTTTGTCATAAATTCACGGCTTTGTTCTGTTTTTTCTCCCTCCCTCAGCTCCTTTTTTAAATTTATTATTATTTTTATTCTGCCTACAATGGTCCTAATATGTAAGTTGATGAAAATTAAAAAAAAGTTTTATAATGAAGGAAAAAGTCTCAATCATGGATCAATATTTATATTTAATATTTTGTTTTAATTACACAAAGTAATAATAAGAAATTTTATTTATCCGATAAATTCTTTCAACTTTGTTCTCACTGTATTTACTCCCTTCATTTTTACCTCCAGTGAATAAAAAATAATGATAGCATAAAACCAGTATTTGTAACTTGCACTATGAGTCTTCGCTGCTTCTCTAGCATCTCACTGAGATTTCACCTCTTCTACTCACCGTCCTTATCTGTAGTTCTGACTCTTTAACCCTGAACAACAAATAACCTGATCCCTACACTGTCCCCTCTCTGCTGCTGACATGAGGAGGTGATGACCTGCAGGTTTTCTGGGTTTTTTTTTTTTTTGCCTTGGAGTGAGTTTGCTTCACACCTGTCCAAAGGAATAACACCGGCAGTGGCAGGAACTGCTAATCTGTTCCAACGCTCAGTCACACTCCATTCCGCGAGGCATTTCGCCCTGTCCTTGAGTGTCTGCTGGCATCCCTGTACTTATGTTACACTATAACGAGTTTATATCAGACAGTGACACACACTTACCTGACTGGAAATGTGTACAACATGGAGATATGAGATATTTTGACACAGGAGAGAGAAAGAAAGTGTTGAAGGACGACTATAGATATCAAACAACGACACAAATCTGATCTCATAATAAATTCTTAATGATGGTTGGATTTTGTTTGACGCCATATAGACAGTGTGATACATTATGCCAACCCTAACCTAACCTAGCACCTGCTTTGTCTTGTTTTTATTGTTTACGCAAAAACTTACGCAAAATCCTGCGTAAGCACTTTTGAAGAGTTGGAGGTAAAACTGCTACTTTTTCTGACATTTTCAGGACAAAGGAATTTACACTTTTACGGTTTGTCTGTAATATCACAAGGCGTGTTTTTGTTTGTTTGTTTGTTTGTTTGTTCAGTTGCAAGTCTAGTAAGACGAGTAAGTCAAATACTACATGGATTTTATGTGTTGCTCAACAAAGTACTGTATAATCATTATGATTGTGAAGTTTTCTATATTTATGGAGATGTGTATTTAGCATTTATGTATGGAGGGAGTCTCCAGTGTCAGCGCTTTGTGATTGTCAGCGGTAAAGCTGTAAATTTAAGTTACATCTTCAGGACAGAAATTTACGCTTTGGAGCTTCTCAGGAACAAAACACAGCGCTTTTTTGTTTTATTAACTTGAAGAAAGAAATAAAGAGAAGAGAAGCTTGTGAGGAATGTCTGTTTATAGCTGCTATAACTTGTCTCATGGATGTTAAATGCTGTTAATAATTGATAAGTGGATATAAAAGTGACTTCACGTGAATTTGTCAGCATTTCTGACACAGCATATGTGGCTGTATTACTGTCCAATGATTTGTTTCATTTAATTTTGGACAATCAGTGCATTTTGCTCTGATTTGGACTCTGACAGACTGCTTAGATGTGAAAGCACACTTTGACACAATATTCAATGGCTTGATGTGTTGACCTGGTTTATACAAGGTCTAGTCAGAAAGTCATGTCATTTTGGTGCCTGAATAAAGTGTATGATTTGTTCATTTATTTGTGTCTGTCACGTTTTATAAAATAATCGATGACCCTGTATTAATTTTATACAAAGCTAAACCTGAACTAGGGCTCATTTGTGTCTGTAGAGGAATGTATAAATGCGAATGGAGAACCTGAAGAGAGCATGCGAGATGTTTTATCAGCTCATAGACAGAGCGAGAAAGAGAGATAGAGAGACTAATGAAGGGTTATGGTGCTGAGTGTTATCAGAGTTGATGGGAGTTGGATTATGATTTAGATGCCTCTTGTACATAATGGAGGCTTGCTGATATGTAATCAGTTTCCCATTCAAAGCAGCAAATGGCTCCCAAAGCGCTGGCTGCAAGTTGTTAATCCCCCCTTATCAAGTGTTTAGAGTACATTAAAGGGCAGTCACTGGTTTCAACCAGGCGCTGAGTTGCAGTCGACGCCATTTCTGTGTTTCTAATTTACATCATAATTGCATGTTTGTGCATGTTCACTGAATCGCCGGTGTTATTGAACACAGCTGCTCTTTTTGATAAGGGGTGTCCCCCTGAATAAAGCTGTGCTCTAGCAACCCAGTCATTTCATTACCATGTGGGAAAACATTCTTGAGTGTGCAGCCAGGATCAGTTACAGCATAGTTTCTCGAGGACATGATTGCAGTGTGCCAAGCTAGCAACACTGACTTGGGAGCGTCAATTTGGGAGTGCACTCACCATCTGTTCTTCCTGCAACAAAAACCTACAATTAATGATCCAGTGACAATTTTCTCATTTCTGTGGGTGGTTTTTTTTTTTTGGTTGGTTGGTTGTTTTATTTATATATATATTTATATAAATATTATATATATATATATATATAAGCATATTAAACAAAAGCAGTTCAATGAGCTCTGTGGAGTATAGCTTGAAAATGGGAAGCTGAAAAGGCTCTGCTTTGTTCATTGAAAATGAACAAAAATGAAGGCAGTGAAAACAACAAGGAAATGTAAAAGTAAACACTATAAGATGTAAATTTTATAAATAAGAGGTAAAGTAGTGTATCATAATATAAAAATCATATAATTATGAAACTGGAGACTCGTTCCATGAATGTGAAATAAGCATTTCCTTCTGACCGATTAGAATCAAGAATTTGACAACACTGGGGAGTATGTACTTTTATACAGTATGACATTGGCAATGCATATTACTTTTGTTATGTGTAAATAAAATAGATTGGCATCTGTAAATGGATGCTAACCTTTGACTTTGTGTATGTGTGTGTGTGTGTGTGTGTTTCCCTAGCGAGCCCAACAGGTCCAGGTCTGAAGGAATACCCTAACCCAGTGGAGGTGGTTCGGGAATCCAGCAGCACCACGGGTATGGTGGTGGGCATCGTGGCAGCAGCTGCTCTGTGCATCCTCATCCTCCTTTATGCCATGTACAAATACCGTAACCGGGACGAGGGCTCGTATCGTGTGGATGAGAGCCGTAACTATATTAGCAACTCGGCACAGTCCAATGGCACCGTCCTAAAAGAGAAACCAGCCAACGTGGCCAAAAGCACCGCCAAGACCAAGAAAAATAAGGACAAGGAGTACTATGTTTGATCCCTCTTTCACTGGATGTGCTCCAGAACCATTTTTGATGACTCTACAGACTTCTGGATATTTTTGTTTTGTTTTGATTTATTCCTTGTTCTCTCTCTGAAAGCATAATACAAAACCATATCCTGTGTATAATAGCAAGAACTGGGGAGAAAAAAAACTGAAAAGAAAACTGCTTTGAAAAAAACATAGTCGGTTTATCTAAGATATTGCATTACACTGCAGATTGAGGGTTTCACTCACAGAAGGACAGGAGGTGGCAGGCAGGACAGTGCTGGCATGGATTCAGCTGGACAACAGGACGTCTGAGGAAAACATAGCTGTTTAAATACCTGATAATGAACTGCAAAGCAGATTATCAATACAAAACCCGTCTGCACCTTAAGCAACCAGCCAACAAAATGCTGTGCTTGTGTGTAAAAGAGACAGCACCATACGATTATGTGTCAATTCTGCCAGGATATTTTTCCACAACAAAAGCTGTAAGATGGGCTAACATGAACACAAAGAGTCCATATGTAAGCTTTTGATTGTTCTTTGCACCTTGAGAGATCAGCAAAGATTCTCCTAAGCCTCCCAAAATCTAACATCGGAGCAAACTGCCGAAAGCCTGCCGGCGTGAGGAATCCTAAAGCAATCTCAAAAGCAATCTCAAGGCCTTACGTTCTCAGCAGGAGGAAAACTTAAGGCCATAAAACAGTGGAAACAAAAAAGAAGCAACCGTTCGAGGAATTCTTGATGCACGCAACAGTATCTTATTACATATGTTTATACACCCACATCTAAATGTGCTCTCTGGACTGTGACAGTGGTGTTTTATAGCCTGTTGTATAGATGCAAAATTATACCTGCTCCTCGATCATGTTTTTTTTCAGTAATAAAAAGTTCCAAAAAGGAGAAAAAAGAAAATGTAAATGTTAGTAAATGTTGCTAGATATAGATTTTATCATGATGCAAATGAAGGCTTATTTGAGTTGCTTTCATCAGTTTATCTTTAAGGCTTTACCCAGACTTCATGCTAAATGCTAAACCAATGTTACAGCCCTGAATTTTGTGTTGTTCATGAGTGAGATGTGCAAAAGACAAAATGAGCCCCATAGTGACAAATGGTATCCCATAATCCTGAAAAAAAATTATTTTAAAATTAGCACTCTATCAGCAATCTGTTCATTGTTTTAGTCCGTTTGTGTGTGTGGGTGTGTGTGTGTGTGTGTGTGTGTGTGTGTGTGTGTGTGTGTGTGGGGGTGTGTGAGAGGGTGTGTGGG
>JAOPUC010000022.1:41363226-41375187 GCA_027564185.1 Cephalocassis borneensis | reverse complement strand
GCAAACTCCGCACAGAAAGGCCCTCGCCGGCCACGGGGCTCGAACCCAGACCTTCTTGCTGTGAGGCGACAGCGCTGATCACTACACCACTGTGTCGCCGTATCAAATTCTGAATATTGTCATATTTGGAATAATTGTTGACTTTGAGTGTGCATTTACTGATGGTCAGGTGTCCACAAACTTTTGACCATATAGTGTATCAATCCATCCCTGTATAAAGTCTCTTGGAAGCTCTTTCATTTATGTAATGTGAAACAATTTTATACAGAATTTTAAAAAGCTTAGATTTAAGACATTTTAGATAATGTTATACAGTTATAGACTTCATATTAACAGAAGATTTAGGGCATGGTGCTTCTCTATTATGTTGCTGTAGTCTGGTCTGGAGTAGGCGTGGGGGCGTGGTTTCTGGGATGTATGGGCGGTGATAGACGAGGAGGATAGGGTGGATTCCTTTCTCTGCTGTGTCATTGGCTGGATGACGTGTCAATCATTAATGCTGATTTCAATATTCTGCAGCAGCAGCAGAGTGATTCGGCTTGAGCTGGTGTGCTGCTGCTGTTCCTCTATTTCTCCGGCAGTTATCACTTTTTTTTTTTTTATCTGAGAAAATAAGAACACGGTGCCGGTTCGGAGAATAAACTACAGTAGAGGGAGGGAGAGAAAGAGGAGGGTTTATTTATTTATTTATTTTTTAAGCGGGCGTCGCCATCTTCTTGTTAAATAAATATATATTTTAAAAATACAGGCTGGAGAGCAGTCACGTTTTCAAGATGGCAGACGCCGAACAAGTTTCCTCCACAACTCCAAACGAAGTGGAAGAAGACGAGATGAAGCCTTGGCGTGAGTCAGGTTTCAGTGAGGCCAGAGTTCAGAAAGAACTGGTTCAGGATGGAAATGTAGGTTTGTTCGGTGCAGAACAGTATATCCAGGATGTCCGAGAGGTGCAAAAACCAGCTCATGTAGAAGAAGAAGAGGAAGAAGTGAGGAGCAGACAGGAGGAGGAGGAGGAGGAGATGGATCTGCTGTACACAACCGAGAACAAAGCCGAGGGGACTGAATGTCTGAAGAAATCTCTTGATTTGATTTCTAAACCTGTGGAGCGTGAAAGCAGCCCAGAGGAACCGCACAGCAGCACTCAGGATGAAATTACAGCATTTGGAGAGGAAGAAGAAGCCTTAAAACTAGTGGATCTGAAACAGGTGGAGGAGGTAGAGGTTCGAGAACCTGTACAAGCTTTCACACAACTGATCCAAGACCAAGACCCTGTGGTTTCATCTGCTACAGAGCTTCAGGAAGCTTTCAGATCAGAAGAGATCCAGAAGCAGATGATTATCACCACCAAGCCTCAAGAGGTCTTTAAGTCTGAGCTGGAAGCACAAGATCAGGACTTTGACATTAGTAAATTAGCAAAGGAAGCCTTTTCAGCTCCTGTTGAGCCTGAGAAAGCTGCAAGTTTTGGAACAGTAGAGGAGAAAAAAGAGCCAGAGAGGAAGAGCCTGGTGCTGGAGGAAAGCTTCAGATCCGACTCCGAGTCGACTCCTGCAGCCTCTGCGTCTCCATCAACCCGTGAGTGAAGCTTTTCTTTTTTTTAAGTTGTAGAAAGATTTAACTGAATTAAATTCGACGTTTTGGAATTTTTAAAATTACGCAATGGATTATTCATCAAAACTGGGTCCGTTATGATAAAATATTATAATTATTATTACAATGATGATGACAAAAAGAATCATAATGTCGGATGAATCTTTAACGGATTCTGAAATAATTCTACCAGTATTTTGATAATGACACGCTAGCTAAACTCTGAATTTGTGGATAAATATTTCAAAGCTTTCCCAAGTGACTTCCCAATAAGTGAATTAAATCATGAATATTCCTCCAAAAACTGAGCAGTGATTGTGTCGCCTTAATTAAATGATTCAGGAGCTAGTAGCATAGATGATAGATGACACAGACGTACTGTAGCTTAGCTGTGAGGCTAGCTAACATGCTAATCAATTTGTGCTAAAATTTGTTCAACCGTTTAAATCACATGTATACATATAAGGACATATTCCATTAAAACACATTCTCGTTTGTAGGGCTGTTTAAATTTTAGAAATAAGCTATAATTGAAGCACTTTGTCCATCTTTGTTAATGCTAATTCATGCTATCGCTAGTGGGGTGTGTGCGTTTGGTTTAAACAATAGGAGCCTTCAGTTGTGTGGTTTCAGGGCATACAAATACACAACGTCAGTAAAATTGCTTGTCAGTAATAAAATTATGTACTTTTTTTTTTTTTTACCCAAGCTTCAGGTATAATGAATAATAAGTAAACAGTAATATAAGGTTGTCTTTTAATTATTGAGGTCTGAAAACAAGGTACAGGGCTTTTTTTTTCCTCCTTTGTAATCCTGTTAAAGCTTTATTTTTCTATTAAATGTATTATAAAGATTTTTTTTTTTTTTTTTTACCAGTAGGTAGGGTTGATGTGAAATCTTGTACCTTTATTTTATGCTCATGTCATTGTTATCCACCCCTGTCATCTGGATCTTGATGGTCAGGTTTTATATTAACCATAGTGATTTGTGCATATTGCATTGCTAATTAATAATAAATTCATCATGTATACAGGCTTGTCGTTAAAAATGCATTCCTTTCTCTTTTCGAAAATACTTAATTCATGGTGCACTTTGCAAACTGAAGGTGTGTGCGCGTGTGCTCTTGTATCTTTGCTGTCAAGTGCCAAATGCAATGATGCTGCACATTTCAGCAAGTCTTAGATTTTAGAATTTCGTTCACTGGTTTAAACTTTGGCTCGATCGCATGGACCACACCCTTTTGCCCAGTGGATCTGGGTGCGTGGTGGGGGGAAGGGACAGGACAGGATGGGTGCTGCTATGAAATGCATCCTATATATAGAGTGGTCCTTACAGCCGATGGTGTTCATTTCAGCGGTTCAATGCTGTAACAAACCCTACACACACTTTGGGTGTGTCCCTTTCTCTAGTGCCTGACTCTTTGTGGGCCTCGTGTCAAACGTTTCAGTGGTCGTCGTCTGTGGCATGCAAGTTTTGTTTGAGCAGGCCTCGACGGACAACGTAGTCTTTAAAGATTAAAGATCACTCTTGCCTTGTTTTATCTCAGGCTTCAGGTTAGGAAAAGTCTTCCCAAAAGTTCATAACATGTATATAACGCTTGTTATAAACCTGCACAAAGTGATAAGCAAAGGTTAACTTTGGCACATTTCTGCTCCATTTTAACTTTCACACTGTGTGATTTCACTGTACAATTATTACACATACTGTCTGAGATTATCCCAAATTCAATAACGGGCTGTGCGAGAGCCTGGAACATGTGTCCTCTCCGTGTCAGATGATAGACCTGCGATTTAAGCTGCAAAGTGACTATATTCTGACAACTTGGTCATTGGTCATAACACCACTTGGCTGTTGCAAAACTGGCTTCAAACATCTTCAGGACTCTAGGATAAGTCGGTTATCATGATTTTCATCACAATTATTATTTATTATTATAGACAAACATTTTTTTTTATAAAAGGGAGTTCACAAACAATCTGGAATGAGTTTCTGGTTTGTGCTGGAAACTTTTGCTTTATTCCACAAAACGTTGATGTTTTGAAACAGGTTGTGTTATACTTGCTGTGTGAAGTACATGAAGCAGAAGTTTGCCTTTCGGGACTTTTTTTTTTTTTTCCTGCTGAAAGCATGTACAGATCTCCCTCCTGCAATCTTTTGACTTGGCAATGAAGAATAACAGAAATGTTCATCTTTGTCTGGCTTGTTATGCCATTTCTGATGTACAACAATTTATAAATCTTTTTTGTAACAAGGTGGGTCATTATATGTGAAGCCTGTAGTTTGATGTTCTGATCTCCAAACCAGGGATTCCTGTCGAGTAGAAAAGCATGTCCAATGGAGCAGGAACTAAAGAGGCTTCTGGAAGCTTGAGTACGTGACAGACAAAAATATCATATCACTCGTTATTTTAGGAATGTCGTATTATCCTTTTAATACAGGGGTCTTCATAAGGTCAGTGTGGCTGTAAGGTTGTTATTCCAACTTGTCAGGAGCCACAGCCCTAGTGAGGTTAACGAATTGATCTTCAAACAGCTACAGTATTAGGTGTGGCTTCTGTCTGGCTGGAATTCAGCCACGTCGGCTCTTGCGGATAAGATCAAAACCATAACGTAATATTCATGGTATTGTTTTTTTAAGGATGATTTCTCATCTGAATTCCACACATGCCGAATCATCCAGTTGAGTTCATGGCATATCTATCGAGATCCTTCTATCTTAGAAACTTGACAAGGACGACTTTTTTCAAACTTGTCCACCACTGACGTCTTGGAGATATCTATCTCCTGTCAGATATCGATGGGTGTTTATTGAATAATTTTTCTAGTAATTTTCCTGGCTTGCTCACACCTTCTGATATTCATCATCTGTTCTTCTCATACATTTTTTTTTCTTATTTGTTCCTTCAGATGAACCCAGTCTTCCTTCCTCTGCTGCTGCCACTGCTTCTTTTCCGACTCTGATGCAGTTGACTTCAGGCAAGTCCTTTCTTCTTGCTGCTAATTCTGCTTTGACTTTTCATGCTCAGGATGTTTGGCTTTACAACATGTTTGACCACTAACTGGTTGCTACTAACTGACACTTTATCTAAAAGGCAAATGTTGATGATTTACTGCTATTGCTATTTTTAACACTTATTTGGCAGTCTCAGTTGAGTTTTTGGAAATGTTTAAAAAAAAGTTTCTGTATTTATTCAGAATACAGGAATTATTATTATTAACAGTGGATTTGCATGTGGTGACTTCTTACACCACATTTCCAATGCCTTTAAGTAAATAAGGATTGTAATTTGTACTAATTTTAACATTTTCTTACTCTGTCCACTTAGTAGAGAATTCTGCTTCTGTTTATTTCCCCCCTCTGCTCTCTGTCCTGACTGTGAAGGAACTTCCCTTCCAAGATGGCGAGAGTCAACCCTCATTTTAGATCAGTTATGTGCAATATCATGGAATGTTAATGGCCAACATGTTACAACTTCCTCATCATCTGTCTAGCAGAGTTAAGTAATTACAAAGGGAAAACTACCTTCGTGGCCTTTCAGACTCAAACAACACAAAGAAAACTATCCAAAGGTCACTAGCTTTGAGAGCTGTCACTTTCTTTAAGTAGATTGCACCATGTGAGGTTTATCGACCAAAATATAGGCACTATAATTTGCTGATTTGGAAAGGTGACAAAAATATATGACCTCTCCATTGGATCTTTTCCATCTCAGGTCCTTCCTTAAGTACATGTTAGCAGTAATTTGTAACTTACCGATACCTCTAATTCAACAGAATACGAGGATTCTTCGTTAATAGCTAGCACACAGCCCAGCCTCAAAACAACCATGGATTCATTCGGCAATGATTCACCTTCCAGAAGCATGCCCAGATACGACCCGGACGTATTAAACCAGTCCGATGATGACTTGATGTTTGAAACAAAAAAGAACCCTTTCCAAGACTTCTCGCCTGTAGAGAAACCCGCAAGCGAGTTCTCCCCTTTTGGAGAAACTACAGCAGCAAAGATGTCGGATAGTCCATCTCCAGATCTGGTCCAGAACGCCCATGACGGAGATCTGCAGGACAATTCACTCAAGCAGGAGTATGAGCAGTCTTTTGATTCCAGAGAAGCAGCCACCGAGTCTCTGAGGCAACAGCTTGCTTCATCTGACTTTTTTGGGACTGCTCCTAAAGATAATGAGGAATCTGGTTTGCCACCATCTCTCCCAGATATTTTGAAGTCTTCACCACGCAAACACGATAAAGTAGACTCTGGATCATCAGAGGGAAGTCCTGATTTCAGTCCAGTCCATAGGAGTGGTAATGATTCACCAAATGCTCCTTTTTTGCTGTCTGCAAACAATCCATTTGCTTTCGAAGCCAAGGTTCCTTTGGTTAAGGAGATGACCGAAGAGACTGAGGCAAGGGCTGCAGAAAAGGCAAGGATTGATGAAGAAGAAGAAGAAGAAGAAAAAAAGGTTTCAGAGCAAATATTTGGCACATTTGATCTCGTTAAGGAGACTGAAATTTCTCCGAAAGGCACTGAAACCACCATTGAAGACCAAGATGATTTTAAGGCTTTGAGCCAAGATTCCGCTCCGATGGTTGACCGGTTCGAATGCCTCAGCTTTCCAACCGGAAAGGCCCAAGAACACTCTGACTCCGAAAGCCCATCTGCAGATTCACTCTCTCCAGTCTTGGAGGCCATGGCAAAGAACCCAGCAAGTTTCCAGATCGAACCCGAGAAGAACGTTGTGCAGGAGGAAGCAGAGGCGGCGGATGAGATTTCTGAGCAAGAGGTATCATCTGAAGAGTTCGAGTTTGTCGAGAAGCCACCTCGAGGTGCTGTTGATGAATTTTTGGAGACACTTGAAAACTCAAAGTTTGCAAAGGCATCAGAAATGGTTGACGATGATGAGGACACAGCTAAATTTGCAGAGCAGATGGAAGAGATGATCCCAGCTGCACAAGAAACAAAGAGTCAAAGTTACTTTCTCCTCACTGAACCATCAAACGAGACCTCTCCAGCGAGAGGTAAGGCAGGCCTTGAGTTGTCCGATTTCCAAGTGCCCTCCCAGGCTCCTCTGACACCTAGTCCTGTGGTCAATACTGAGATGGTGGCTGTGAAGAAGGCAGAACCGAAAGACCTCAAGCTGCCTAACCTGAATGCAGGAGCAGGTAACTCTGCAGGCAATGTAACGGCTCGTTCCCTTTTCATATTTGTGGATGAATTAATCACCTTCCAGTCATCCCTCCAGTTCCCCGTCGTCATTTCCCTTCTGTCCTCGTTCTGCATGGCGTGACGGTCATGATGCATGTTTGTGGTCATTTGGTGAATGTTTTTTTTTTTTTTTTAACTTTATTTGCTTTTCACCCTGTTTGTTCATATCCATTCATTACTCCATTACACCATAGATAGACAGATATACACAGTGCCCTCCACAATTATTGGCACCCCTTGTAAAGGTTATAGAAAAAAAAATCCACCTCCTGGTATATTTACTTTATCTCACACTGAAAAAATTAGAAAAATCCAACTTTTAATTGAAATTTTTTCAGAGAAAAGCAAATCCCTCATCAAGAAATAATTTAGACTCCTCTTTTTGGTTACCATCTCAAACCAGTTTTAATTTGGCAGTTGAGACTGATTACATGCTCTTGCATCGCTGACCCTGAGGAAACATTTTTGACTGGACTGCAATCTTGGGAGTTTTGTTTTGCTTATCAACACACCAGCACCACCACCCCTCCCCTGATTCACTGGTTAATGAGTCACGCATGGTTAAGAGTGTCAGGGTGATTTTGTATTCAAGGTAATCTGCAATACGGACTTCAGAAGTTATTAGAATGCTGAGTGATATTTTCCATCACATGCTAAAGTATGGAGTCAGTAAGAGAATGTGTATGGGTTGTTGTTTTTTATGTCAGTTTATTTAAAAAAAAAATCAGTGTGAAGTGCCTCTGTTTGTTTGGGAAACAGGTTGCCAGGGTGTGATTTAAATTTATGCTCCTGCATTGCGACACACCAGCTCATCTAGTGCACATAAAACGCTTGATTCGATTCCAGGAGAGCGAGCCATGCCAGAGAGCAGGTCATCGGACTTTTTGGGTGTTTATACTGAGATCACACCTTGATCCTAAAACCCTCAAGGTGCACCTTGTCCTTGCAGATTTGCCTGTGACCTTTTAAAAGAAGCTAATAATAGCTAATAATCGGTTCCAGATGATCTCATAGGTAGTTAAGGTTTAACTACAAATAAAAATTGGGGGGGCTAAAAGTGACAGGTTGTTGAGGCTGGCGCCTGGGTTTCTTGAAGTTGGACCAAGGTGCCATCTAGTGGCGGTATGTGTATGCATTGCTCATGATGAGCTCATGTATTTTTCTTTTTATGTCCTGGGCTGGTTGTTTCACCGCCTTAATGCACAGAAGAGCCACCTATCAAATAACTTAAAATGATTTCTAACATTATGAATTGTCTGGCACCTGATGGTGTATTTCGATGTAAGAGAGATGAGGGGACAGGAAGTGTATATTTGTTTGCCAAGGCTGAAGTTAAAGAGACAGGTATGCGTGCGTGGGTAGGGCGATGGAGGGTTTGTTGGGGAGGGGAAGGAGTTGCTGCATCAGTGCATTTAGAGGTTTCCCGAGCCAGCAGACGGTCAGGTGACCTCCATCATGCAGCCAGAGAGAGAGAGGGGTGGGGGGGTGAGCGAGGGGGAGAGAGAGAGAGAGATCACTGCAGTCATCACAGTTAAGGCAGCGTTAGTTCTCGTCATTTCAACTTGCTCCCTCCGCCCCACCCGCCACTGCAGCTCCACGCTCGTCACCCGGCCTGGAATGCCAAGCTGATCATCTGCAGATCTACCCTAATTATTGACGGGGAAAACCATGGACAATCACGACAAAAAGGCGTGCCAACCTTCACCAAACTGGAGAGATAAGGGTATAAACTCTGAGCTTGTTTTTAAGTGATTTCTGAGAGGAAAGACTGCTTTTGGTACCACTTGTTTTGCTGAAATCAGTCTGATCAGATATATTTCCATGTCCTTGCCTGTTTAGAGTTGTTTGCATGTTGTATATTTTGTATATCTAAGGGTGTCCTGTTTCAGATCTATCCTGAACATGTGCTTGCTTGTTACTTGGACCTTTAGACCCAATTTTGCTTTGTTGTCACGACTGAGTTGGTGTGTCCAAAGGTTTTAGGTTGAATGGTGCCAAACTAAACTTCTCTGCAGATCTGCAGTGATTTTGCCATTTATTTGCATGAAACTGTGCAGCTGCTCCTGGTGTGGTTAGAACCCTGGGTGATCTGGACCTACAGCTCTGCACTCCCTCTTGCTGTTTCCAGAAATGTCCTCAGTGCAGGTCCAACATTACAGTTGTCGGTTGCCATCAGTTTTGGTGTAGTTTACAGGCGCTGGGCACCTTTTGGGTACTTTGTGTTGGCTGACGATGATGTGTTGCGTTTTATGACTGGTGAGATTGCATTGCAACAGTGAGGGCATTGTGCTCAGGGTCAGTTCCATTTGCCACAGTAAAAGTGATGTAGTCATGATGGGACAAATCATTATTACAGCAGTGGTGACTTAATTCTTGCTGGAAAAACATATCCGATAAAAGTGGCCTTTTAAAGCGTTTGTTGACCCTAATGAACTTCTGGTTGGCTTAAGATGAGAACTGCTTCTTGGCATTAAGAAGGTGTTGGAATTTGTGGAATGGGATTATTTAGCACACTCGCCTCTGTCACTAGCAGCATTTAGATGAATAAAGTACAATTTTGCTTTGCTGCATCCCTCACAAACTATAATTGGTCTCTTGCTCTTGGGGACGGTTCACGTTCAGGGTTGTGTTATTGGCAAAATGTCTGGTAGAGCTTAACGCTATTTCAGGGACCTATTTATAGGAGTTGGCAGTACATCTGGTTAAAGTAGGTCATCCAAAATGTAAGAGCAACTGTAAACAAAATCGCAGTTTGGTTATAAATGATGTCTTGATTTTTGTAATTTTGTCAGTTGTGTATTAAGACAGGTTACCAAAATCCCCTAAGAATTAATTAATAAGGTCAAAGTTTATAAGTACCACCAGGAAAGAATGGTGGCTGGCTGACCACTCTCAAACCCACCTTATATTCTTGGTCGTCCAATCGGTGCCTAATAGCTGTCATCCGCAAGGTTTCAGGACTTTTCATACCCATCACTATTTCCCGTGGACATAATTTCATTTTGAATCTGCTCCACGTGTCATCAAAATACAAGACTCGGGTGCTCAGAGTAGAACTGGTTTGCGATGCTGAACCAAAAATAAAGCCAAAGGTTCTTATTAATTCTAGATTAGACTCATCAGCTCTTGTTTTTGCAAGAGAGTCTGGCAGGTTTTGATAATTATGGTCAGGAATCATTTACTTTCACAGGAACAGGGTGTTTGAGTCACTTTAAACAGACACAGTGTTTCAAGCAAAACTTTTGGAAAACAAATTTCAGATTGGTGACAATACCTTTTCTGTAAAAACTGTCAGAGTATTCACTTTTTTAATTTAAAAAAAATCTATTTTTATTTCTCTTATTGGAAAACTGCATATGGATGTGTTGAGATCCAGTCAGTGAGATCCTGAAGCTTGTGGCCAGAAAAGTGTACAAAATGTATCCAACTTTCTGTAAGTGAGTTGAGGGTGGTGCATCTTTAGGCTGAAGTTGGCTGTAACACAGTCAGGCTAAAGTTATCTATAGGCGATTGAGCAGTTCATAATCTGATTGTAATATTTCCTTTGTGGGTGAGAATGTTTCCCTGCACATTAGTCAGTGTGCCAAAGTCCGCAGTAATGCTTTTTTTTCTTCTTTTTAAAGTAACTGCTGCCACTTATGCAAGAACAAGCTGCTTGGGTAAAGAAGAGTTGGAGAGAAGTTTTTTTTTTAATTATTTTAAACCTTTGAGTCACCTGTTTAAAAAAAAATTATCAAACAAGTTGTGGCTTAGTGCTAATACACACAGCAGTATTTTTCTTTGAAATATGCATAATTTTTTTACCTTGTAGTTTGGCTAGTTATATATTTACATATCCTTCCTAAGTTCATGTCCTGTGTAAATGGAGAAGGTTAAAAATGACAACTGGGACATGGTTGCTTTATTTTATTTTATATGAAGTTTTGTTTCACTTCTTCTACATTCTGGGAAACAGGTTTCCTATTTTTCTTTCTTTTTTACATAAGGAACTGCATCAAATCACACTTCATTTTAATTTGAGGACTACTCCTGGGGGATGAGTTGGGGTTAGTTTGAGTGTTTTTAAAAGGGAAGTGAAATGGAGCATCATAAACCATTTTATATCAAATTTTGTTTGTTTTTTTTAGATGGTTGTTAGCATGTGTTCTCTAAACTCATCCAGATTTAATAGAATTTTTGTTTGGATTGATGATAAAGAAATTAATTTTATTTTTATCCAGAAATAGGCTTGTGGTTGTCAGTCTGGGCTTCAGGGACCACATAAAATCTGTGATGTCCATCCAGACGGTCTTTCGTTTTAGAATTTTGTTAAAATACTTATTAAATTGAGTGGTGGCTCAGTACGTTAAGGCTCCGGGTTGCTGATCAGAGGGTCAGGGGTTTGAGCCCTAGCACCACCGAATTACCAATGTTGGACAAGACATTTAAATCCTATCTCCATCGACTCCACACCAAAGTTGTAAAAAGATGTCATCTCTACTCCAGTGCCTTTTGGACTGCTTGGCTGTCGTGTTGTGAACGAAGTATGATCATATAACTGCATGATGCAAGCATCCGGCTTCGGAGAAAATACAGACCGGGAAAAACTCCCTCCTCTTGTCACTTTTGCGAAAGTTTAATCTCTGAAAAGACGTGTAAAAACATACAGTATTCCAGACGTCCCTCTGCTAAACTAATCCGATCCGAATCGGGCTCAAGATGATGTTTAGTCTCTTCAGTTACAAACCCAACTGACCCTGATTTTAAATTGAATGCGTCTCTTTTTAAACCTCCTCAAAGAGACATTTTAAAATCGAATGGAGTATAATTAACGATCTCTGATCTTTTAATCCAGAAGGTGTATGATGTAATGTTTATCAGTACAATGCAATAAAAAGAACATTTGCTGATAGTGTTTGTGGTGAAACTTGGTGACCTTTTGACTCCAATATTTTTAATTTTTAGTTTTCATGCGTGATTGTTTTAGATGCACTATTTTACTATCCCATAATTTTAGGAGAATGTGTGAAAGCTCCTGGTGGATTTTTTTTTTTTTTAATGTTTAGACATGGGCAGCACGTTAGGTGTAGTGGTTAGCGCTGTCTCCTCACAGCAAGAGGGTCCGGGTTCGAGCCCTGTGGCCGGCGAGGGCCTTTCTGTGCGGAGTTTGCATGTTCTCCCCGTGTCCGCGTGGGT
>JAOPUC010000022.1:40648695-40661454 GCA_027564185.1 Cephalocassis borneensis | reverse complement strand
TTGTTGTCGCGCCTCCTTGGAGTAACAACAGCTGATAAGGCACGTCACCATCCAACATCCAGTGACGTGTTTCTGAAGAAGGTGGAAGTTAACACCGAAACTGTCAAGAAGGTAAACAAACAAGATATCCTTGTCTTAAAAAATGAATTAAAACATAGTCACAGTTAATTTATGTTTTAACGGGGGGCAATCACTTTTTCACACAGGGTCATGTAGCTTTGGATTTTTTCCCCTTAATAATAAAAACCTTCATTTAAAAACTGCATTTTGAGTTTACTTGTGTTATCTTTGTCTAATATTTAAATTTGTTTTATGATCTGATACATTTAAGTGTGACAAATGTGCAAAAAAAAAAGAAATCAGGAAGGGGGCAAACACTTTTTCACACCACTGTAATTTGTGACTGGACCTATTTCACAACAGTCACTTTTCCTGTGCTTTTTTTGTACTGGACTTCATATTTTCACTTGAGATGATGAATGAAATTTAAATTATGGGATTTTAGGTCAAGGAACATCAAGCTCTTTGGGGAATGACGTCCCTGTGGGCCAACATGTTAAAGAAGAGCCTGAAAATGATGATGAATATCTCTGTAAGATGACACAACCCATATTCTTATTTATCTTGTTTATATTTTTAATAAGAAGAAGAACAGTAATTTACTAATAATTAATTGGATCTTCAAAGACGACAGAGAAAATTAACAAGCGTTTTCTGTGATGGTGATCGGAAAGTGTTTGGACATATTTTGAAATAGTGCACTTTTTTACCAATATAGTTCAAATTTGGAGACCTGATTATAGCCAGTGCAGCCACTTCTGTGTTGATTTGCACATATGTTTAAGCTCATTATCTTATTGCACAATGCACAGCCAATATACACTCACCGGCCACTTTATTAGGAACACCCATCCACCTGCTGTTTTACACATTTCTGTAATCAGCCAGTCCCTTGACAGTAGCACAATGCATCAAAGCATGCAGATCTCTGTGACTTTCACTGTAGCATGGGTGTTGGTGCCAGATGGACTTGTTTGAGTATTCAGAAACTGCTGATCTCCTGGGGTTTTCACACACAACAGTCTCTAGAGTTTACACAGGATGGCGCAAAAAACATTGGGTGAGTGACAGTTCTGTTGGTGGAAACAAACGTCTTCTTGATAAGAGAGTTCAGAGGAAAATGGCCAGATTGGTTAAAGCTTTTTTGCCAGGAAGGGTATAGTAACTCGTATAATCACTCTTTACAACTGTGGTGAGCAGAAGAGCATCTCAGCATGCAACAGCAGAAGATCACATTGCGTTCCACTCCTGCAGCTGAGAACAGGAATCTTAGAATCAAGAACAAGTTCCTATTAAAGTGGCCGGTGAGTGTAGTCTCCTGGAAGAGGCGACCAGATTTGTCACAGTGGGTTTGGGGATTTTCTTTGTATACAGTCCCATTTTTTCAGCAAGCATGTAAATAACGGTGTGCATCTCATTCATCCAATTATTGGCATATTATAACTGTTCCAGACTTTCTTAATTATGGTCCTGATTGTGAGTGTCTATGCATTTTTATAACCTTTACCTAACTTGTAGGTGTCTTTTGTGTTCAAAGCACTTTGTTGTTGTTACTTCCAGACTGTGAGAATTGCAAGTCCTTCTTCATCAACAAGTGCGAGTTTCATGACCCAGCTGTTTTCATTCCTGATACCCCTGTTCCAGTGGGGGTCACCGATCGAGCCAGACGGACCCTTCCACTTGGTCTGGAAATTCGACAGTCTAATATTTCTGGTGCAGGCTTGGGCGTGTTTAATAAGGGGGAAACTGTTTCAGTTGGTGTGCATTTTGGGCCATATGAGGGAGAGCTGGTAGACAGAGAGGAAGCCATCAACAGTGGTTACTCCTGGGTGGTGAGTCAGTTTAAAACATGTATATATTTCTTGATCATTAATTGGTTACACATATTAATGGTATGGTAGATGAGGCCTTATTTTGAAATTTGTTGGACTCTTGGGAAATTATATTTGCATACAAGATCACTGTTATAACCTTAATCACATCTTGGACATCCTGTTTTTAAGGAAACGTTTTAGAATTTTAAAAGTGGTATGTGATTGATATGTAACCCAGATAGGTTGTTTTGAAACTGAAGATACTGTACAGGCAGCAGTTTTCAAAGAAAACAATGCTGCTTTAGTTCCTTACAAATTTTAGGCAGTTTTTTATAAGGTAAATAAAACACTGAACTTATTCTGTTCATGGTCAAAGTGACTTCTGCCAGCTTTTCTGTCTGATTTCCTACACATAAATGCACTTGTATTAATCACACATAGGTGGAGACACTCACTCGTTACCTGCTCATTCTCTGTGATAGTCAGGCCATGCAGCCTTTATTCAGCCTCTGAGTCCCGCCTGTGTTAAGAATTTCATAACAGAACCCCGTGGAACTTGCGGGACATCTTTTACTTCAAATAACAGATTCGAGCTACATATCCTAGTATTGTTGTGAACAAATGTACAAATTGTATTCTCAAGGGCTTGATTAAATTGCTCGGCCAGATAAACAGTGGTGCGAATTGAAATAATTCCCGAGTTCTCAGTGTGTCCATTACCAACTTTTTAAATGTGACCCTAGGAGTAGTGGATAAGTCAGGAAATGTATAGTTATGGTCATTTGCATTATTAATGGATAAAAAATATTTTCTGCAGATATACAGAAGACAATGTGAGGAATATATAGATGCTAAGAAAGAGATTTATGCTAACTGGATGAGGTAAGACACCACTGAAGTCTTTTTGCTCTTTCTTTAGTCATTGATTTCTACAGTTACTTATTTGTTGGACTTGGGCGCTGTGTCCCTGTCTTCTGATTATATCTCTATCGCTTTTTTGCCCCTCTCTCTCCATGTTCCCTCCTTCTCAAAGGTATGTGAACTGTGCTCGTAATGGTGAAGAACAGAATCTTGTCGCGTTCCAGTATCGAGGAGGGATTCACTACCGTTGCTGTCAACCCATCAAACCAGGCCAGGAGCTCTTGGTGTGGTACGGAGAGGAGTACCCCAGAGATCACGGCCTTGAATTCAGCTGCCTCTGGAACATAAAGTCTTCCATAAATGGTTATGTCCAAACATTGTGATTTTATCATTCCTACCTACTACCCAAATGACTAGCAGTGGTTATTCTAACCCTACCCAACTCCTATCCCCATCTCATGCTTTTTCTACCATTTAAAATTGTATCCAGGACACACCCATATGTGCTTTTTCAGTATTTGGGTGTGATGGTCCAGGTGTCCACATACTTTTGTCCATTTTTGTCCCGCTTACGTGACTTATCATATGAACTCGATTCCTGTGCAGGTCCACAGGGAGTCTTCAGTATACTTTCCACTGCCTTTGGTCAACACAATTTTTCATTTTATTGTTCATCCTGGTTCAGTATGTTAAAAAAAAAAGTAAAACTACTTTTTTTTCTTTGATGTTCCAGAAATGAAAGATGCAAGTCTGGTGCAAGTCTTCTCCTGTTCCCGGTGTCACCTTTCTTATACATCACAAATATATCTTCAGAAACACATCAGAAGAAGCCACTGGAAAGAGGATTTGATGGATTTGCAAAGAAGAAGTGCTGATAATCAGCAAACACTTTCTGGTTCTCTTCACGCTGTTCCTGCACGAGAGCAGGAAGAAGTCGAAGTTGATTACTGTTCAGCTTGCGGGAAGAGTTTTCCTCACCCAGGTGATTTCCAAACACACCAGTGTGTTCATGCAGAAGAAAACCTGTATAATAGCTCATGGTATACAGAGAGTTTTACTCACCAGAGCAATCTGCAAGTACACCAGGACATTCCTGTGGGAGAGAAACCATACCACTGCTCAGAGTGTGGGAAGAGTTTTGCTTTCCATACTACCCTACAAATCCATGAGCTCGTTCACACTGGGGAGACGCCGTATCGTTGCTCGCAGTGTGGGAAGAGTTTTAGACGACAGAGCAATCTCCAAACACACCAGCGCATTCACACGGGAGTGAAGCCCCATCACTGCACACAGTGTAAGAAGAATTTTAGACGAAAAAGCCACCTGAAAATGCACCTACGCATCCACACCAGAGAGAAGCCGTATTGTTGCTCAGAGTGTGGCAAGAGTTTTGCATACCAGAGTTCTCTTCATACGCACCCATGCGTTCACGAAAGAGAAAAGCCGTATCAATGCGTGCATTGCAGGAAGAGTTTTACTCAGCAGAATCATCTTGAGGCACATGAACGCATACACACTGGAGAAAAGCCATACCACTGCTTGCAGTGTGGGAAAAGTTTCGCGCGACAAAGTAATCTCCAAGCACACCAGCGCATTCACACTGGAGAGAAGCCGTATCACTGCTTACAATGTGGCAAGAGATTTACCCGACAAGGCAATCTCCAAGCACATCAACGCATTCACACAGGAGACAAGCCGTATCACTGCTCACAGTGTGGGAAGAGTTTCACCCGACAAAATCATCTCCAAACCCACCAGCTCATCCACACGGGAGACAAGCTGTATCACTGCTCCGAGTGTGGCAAGAGCTTTGCTTTTCAGCGTAATCTCGAAATACACCAGCGCACTCACACAGAAGAAAAGCCGTTTCGCTGCTCAAAATGTGGGAAGAGTTTTGCTCACCAGAGCAATCTCCTCAGGCACCAACATATTCATACAGGAGAGAAGCCGTATCGTTGCTCGGAGTGTGGGAAGAGTTTCACTTACCACAATAATTTACAAATACACCAGCGCATTCACACAGGAGAGAAGCCATATCATTGCTCGCAATGTGGAAAGAGTTTTGCTCATCATGGTGCTTTCCACGTCCACCAGCGTCTTCACACAGGAGAGAGGCCGTTTCACTGCTTGCAATGTGGAAAGAATTTTACTCATCAGAGTCATCTCCGACAGCACCAGCTCATTCACACGGGAGAGAAGCCGTATTGCTGTTCACAGTGTGGGAAAAGTTTTAGACGGCAGACTAATCTCCAGATACACCAACGCATTCACACAGAAGAGAAGCTGCATTGTTGCTCTGAGTGTGGAAAACGTTTTACCCGAAAAAGTACTCTCCAAACACATCGGCGCACTCACACCGGAGAGAAGACTTATATCTGCTTACAGTGCGGGAAGAGCTTTCCTTATGAAAGTCATCTTCAAGTCCACAAGCGCGTACATACCGGAGAGAAGCCGTATCACTGCTCACAGTGTGAGAAGAGTTTTTCTCACCAGGGTCATCTCCAAGCTCACCAGCGCATTCACACAGAAGAGAAACCGCATCACTGCGCACAATGTGGGAAATGTTTTAGTCGAAAGGGCACTCTCCAACTGCACCAACGCATTCACACAGGAGAAAAGCCATTTCACTGTTTACAGTGTAGAAAGAGTTTTAGACGACGGAGTCATCTCCAAATACACCAACGCATTCACACGGGAGAGAAGCCGTATCACTGCTTAGAGTGTGGAAGGAAATTCCCACATTCAAGTACACTAAAGACGCACAAGTGTGTTCCCATGGAGCCATCAGTAACTGTGCTTGTATGAACACCAGATAACTTCCTGGGGTGGTGCTTGTATCACCTAGGTTCCTGTTTGTATGTACACATCAAGATTTTCCAACAATGTCACAAAGTGACCATAATGTATTCTTTGCTATGAATCCTGTTTTCCTACATCTCTGGAACATGTTCATGTTCCATCTGGATTGGTAGTACTTCAGATGACACAGAACCCAACCATTTATCTTGTGCTCATAAAATCATGGTTATATGTTACAAGCATCATATTTCACACTTCCTAACCTTCATGGGTGGTGAATATTACCTGGGTTACATATTCCAAGTCTGAAAAGGTGTGCAGAGATGATCACCACACTCACACCCTTAAGAGGGGTGATGTATAATCTGTAGAAAAACACCTGGGCACATTGTAAAGTGGCAAGTTTCCATAGGGGCCAGACGTCTGGCCTGCCTTTAGGCCATGACCCAGGTGTGAGCTGATAAGTTTAATCACATCTGTCCAGTCTGCATAGTACCTCAGGGGGGAGTACTGGATATAACAAGGAACAAAATGTAGTTTCATCCTCAGCAGTCACTGTAAGGTCAATTGATTGGTTAACAAAGTGTAAGCTTGGGCAAAAAAAAAGGTCAGCCACATGGTCACCCTCAGATCAGTTGGCCATCCACCAAGGCAAACTTAACGCCAAGTCATGCAGTTTTTACTTTTTTGACAAGTCCTTTTAGAGGCAGTTATTTCAGTTCAGCATCTTGCAGGGGTTCATAAGAATAAGGAATCCAGTAGGAGGAGATACCATGTTGGGCTCTTAGGGTTCATATACATGTTTAGCATAGACTGGGACTTTCCGCTGTTCCTGGAGGAAGGCTAGTAACCTAGCAGTGCACTGTATCCAAACGGTGCATACCATTCAAGGGGTAATTTACATTTAAGAGTATACAAGGATCATGTAGTAGATGTTCTGCCCTTCAGGAGTGTTTCCTGACTGCTTGGTTGCAGTCCTCAATTACATTTCACCATGAAGTTCAAACCCACAACCATAGATACCTTAGTTAAATGCCAAATCTCTGAACCATTCTTTTGGGACAAAAGGTCTGCTCAGGGATGACATCTTAAGGTCTTTGTGGCATTTTCAGTTTTAGTGATAGAAATGCATAAAGTAGACCATTGGTGAGCCAGTACACCCTGTCCCATTGCCCGTGGTGACTATGCCCATGGTGTCTCTGATGCGACACCCTTACCAAGCAGACTCCATTATTGAGGACAGTCCAGTGTCTCAAGCTTACTAGAGCCTGTGCCCTTTTCACTGAGACAAGGACATGATCTGATGTGGTGTTGGGGATTTAGCCAATGATAACCCACTTCTGGAAGTCCAATTCAAACAGGTCCAAAGTGGCTGCTGTCAGGGTTTCTGGCTTCCTCAACAGAATCTCAAACCACATATAGTGACCTACCTGGAATTGTTTGGCAAGGGTGATTATGTCTGCCACACATCGGATGACGGTGATTAGCAATCTCAATAAACAACCTCATGGTAATTAATTCTATTATCTGTTTCAGTGTGAGGGAGCTCTTTTCTGAGTTCACCATAACACCAAGCACTCGCTTGTATGTCAAGTATCCTGGATGGACATGTTATATGTTCTCTTGTGACATGTTGGAACCAGTTATCTAAATACTGTACTGTAGTATCATGATTCCTCTGACCATCAGAATTTGGCAGGACTGTCAAAAACTGTTTAGAGTCTTGGTGAATGGGGGCAGCCAGGTGCCTGTTATGGAGCTGAGAGTGGAATTCTGTCCATTTTAGGGCTTGTTAGTGTTCAACAATGTACATGTGGTAGGTGAAACAGAGATGGTGTGCGGTGACATCACATAAAGATGCTGTGTGGTTTGTACCCTGCAGGTCTTGAGCCATAGATAAGGTGCCATGTGAAAAACTCAGAGCACCAGTGGGGATCCTATCAGGCAAGGAATGTAGAGATGACTGCCATACTGAAAAATAGCAACAGTTTGTAACTAGCTGTGGACAAGGTAGTAAGTAATAGCATGCTAAAGAGAAAACCCAACACAAGCCACAGGAGTTTTGTCCTGAAGAATTGTGAAAATTACACTCACCACAAGCAAAGAAATGATGGAAGATGACCAGAGACTATTACCAGCTCTATAAGGTGGAAGATTATACAGTCACTTTGACTTTTTGAAAGGTCTTGGCATGCATGTGCACATGAATGCATACTGCCCCTTTTGGTTGGGAGGAGTAAGATAGACTTCACTTTGCTGTTGAATTCTTGAAAATTTGATGACTGGCTTCACATGACTTTAAGGGAGCATGTATTAGCATTTACATTCCCTGGTCTCTAGCTATCACACAATGCCTGTAATTAGCCTTAGGTAGGAATTTGGCAATGACTAATTTAGTACAAAATGGGGTATAAAATTGTTCTGTTTTATTGTATGTAATATTTGAATAATATTGAATTTAAAAATAAATATTTAGTACTACAGTATGTGACTATTTCATGATGAATATCTTTCTTTTTAGTCTGAGGATGGATAAGTTAGGGACTTGAATCCAAGAGCTGTTGGAAGAAGAAACCTTTATTTGTCACATGCACACTTCAAGCACAGTGAAATTCATCCTCTGCATTTAACCCATCTGAGGCAGTGACACACAGAGAGCAGTGGGCAGCCGCAATACATAAGTACTGTACTTAGCCGTGTGTGTGTGTGTGTGTGTGTGTGTGTGTGTGTGTGTGTGTGTGTGTGTGTGTGTTTCTATAGTAACTGAAACATGTATTAATCCCACAGCTTTGGTCCACAGATATGTGACTATAAGAGATAAAGGTGTGGACAGGACTAAAGACAAAAGTCAAGGGCATAAAACACACACACACACACACACACATCACTGGTTTAGAGCTCTATGATGTTCTCACACCTGTTTAGTGATCAAGTCTGAAACAAACCACACACACACACACACACACAACCTTAGAACACTATGAACATAATAAATCAAAAATAACTGAAATGTAATTCACGTAGAATCAGCCTTCATCAGTCACGTGCGTTTACATCACTGAGGCGCCATTTTGGAGGTATTCTTACAGTGAGTGGTGCAGTGAAAGTAGCAGCAGATAACTTTTATACTTTGACTTTTATACTCTTTGGTAGCAGTGAAAGCAGTAAAGCTTGAGAAGCAAAGTGAGAAGACACCATACCAAGACAAACTCAGCGAGGATGCCAGGGACCGTAATTCAGATAAACTGTCATCTGTTAACAACACTGATCCATATGACCTCACTGCAATAAGTTGGAGTGCTGAGCCCATATTCCTGCCTCCGTCCTCGTGCTTGGATATGATTATCTTCTTTACAGTAGAAGTGCATTTACCTCTGACCCATGCAGAAACTATAAAGCCCTTGAAGCCGACAGATTTTTCACCGATAAGTGGGTGCAGGATTTGTTTCCAGTGTGACACCACAGTCGTAACAGCGAAGATAAGCTGGCGGTAATCAGTGAAACATGTGCTTAACTCTAACACAGGATGATTACATGATATTTTACAGTCTTCCCAAAACCAGATGAATCCGGTTCTGCTACCCTGCCTGGGTGTGTGTTTACTAGCATGGCTAATCCAAAAGACACATGGATATAACGTTAATGTCAGCTACTGTAGAAGACAACAAACCAGCACATTCAGGAACTTTACTGAAACAACAAAAGTCTCTTACTTACCTGAAGAAAATGTTGGGAGCTAACAAACATGAATGGAGATATTTGGTGAAAGTGATGGTTTTCCCTGTCATTCACTTTTCTACCTTTTCCACTGTGGGATTTATTACTGCAACTTTTCACACAACACAGTTGCAGCATTTCACTAATAAAAGGAAGCAAACAAAAAGAAATTGTTTCAAGTTGACTACAGAAGGAAAACCTATAAATGTTTTATTTTAATGGGGCCTCGAGCACAGAATACCTTCAAAATGGCTGTTAACCCAAAATGCACTTTGGTATTACATCATCTGTCAAAGACTGAATATTCTCTGTTAGCATCCGTTAGCATGATGTTAGGGTGTCCTAGCATCACATCACCATTAGCCTAGCATCACATCACCATTAGCCTAGCCCTACCGCTGCATTAGCCTAGCATCACCACTCTATTAGCCTAATCATCTTTGCATTAGCCAAGTACCACCTCTGCATTAGCCTAGCATCATCTCTCTATTCGCCCAGCATTTGATATCCAAGCACCTATAACATGTCTTCTCCTAAACTATCGTATTAACAATTGTAGTTTGTTTATTTACATCCACTTCTGACCACAGCATTATCTAAAAGATTAGACATGAAGCTTCGCCCACTTCACAATCCCATCATATTATGATATATTTTATATCATATTTTAGAATAATATATTTTATGTTGTTATTAATGAAATGTTGCATGTGTGTTCCTGTTCATTACAGAGACATTTCTCAAAACGTTAATAATTATTGAATTATGTTAGTTTATATGAAAATGTTGTAAAATAATGTGTGTTTTCTTATTGAAACTTATTTTTAAAAATCTGTCAGTCTTTCTCTGAAGCATCACAATGAAACAGAATTTTATATTTTTCATGTTGACAACATTAAAACATTAGGATTTTGTTTGTTTGTTTGTTTGTTTGTTTGTTTATGAAGTATGCAAATTTAAGCATATTAAATTAAAGAAACCATATTTAAATTAATAAATAACACCGCCCTGCATAAGTTTTGCTAACTAAAAGGTGAAGAGTATTTTACACTAATTTTTTAGCGCTGATTTCAGGAAAAATGTACGTTTGTTTCTAGCACGTCACATTTAGTGGCAATGTGTTCTCTGTGTGAGTGATTTAAAGGCGTTTTTAGCGAGCGAGGTGACAGTCACAATAAAGAGAGATCTATGAGAAAGTCTTAACCTGTCATAGTTTAGCCAAGCCTTGTGCATATAAGGTTAGGGTTAGGGTTAGGGTTAACCCGAACCCTGATTATAATCATCTACTGAAGCCCAAGACCTGCAGAGAGACTGTCCCAGTGCAACCTGCTCACGCAAGGACAAGAAGAGGAAATGCACCCCTTAATTGTTAAATGTCACTGATGAGAAGATGATGGTGCTGTAATATTTAATGAAATATATGTACAGGACATGTATCAGATTTGTGTTTCATATTGCATGAAATTAAATGAAACAACAAACTTTTGTAAAATGTGCAGGGCGGTGTAATATTTTATGAAGTTCCAGTAGAAATGAATACTTGTAGGAATATTTATTGTTTTGGAAACATTACTGTGACAACTGTGATAATAATTGAGGAATGCACGAATGCAAAAAACCCTCTGAATTGTATTTAATATATACAGTATGTCAGGAGGAGAAGCAGTTCAACCACGGAAGTTAAATCTTAGCATGACGGCAGCTGGTGTGATAAAGGTCATCATTTTAAGGTGTAAGACCATCTGGCCCCTCTGAGATTAGCATCTGACTGGTGTAGAAATGTTGGACTCAGTGCTGTAATAAACAGTCATAAATACCCGACCACATTGTGCTGTCTCTGTCTCTGACCAACTAATAGAGTTTACGATCACTTGGCGCTGTTAGGACTTTGTCACATGCAGTGTGAAGTCATGCAGACAGGATAAAAAACTCTTAAACTGCTAAAACGATGAGGCCAGGTGCTAAAAAAAGAACAAGATGTTTCTGGAAACTTTGACTCCATAATATTGCTCACCATTTGTAAAAAAAACTCCAGTTCTTTATTCCCTCATCATCTGTCTCTGTGTCCTTTGTACAAGGTGTCTCAATGTGTACTACTGCAGTAAAGAGTGTCAGAAGAAGGACTGGAGTCTTCATAAGAAGTTCTGTAAGAAGCTGCGGATGGTTGCCATAGACAGGCTGGTAGACTGGCTGGTACATACAGGTGAGACTCGGAAAGCGCATTCAGTTCATACAGGTGAGACTCAGAAATGACTAATTTTTCACAACACCATCAGGAGTCACAACTCCTGCAGTCATGTCACTCACTCAGGTCAGTGTGATGGCTGTGACTGAATACTGTCTGTAAGTGCTTTGTAGTTTGGCTCAAATCTACACACAGACCATCTGAAGAAGTCTGCAGGGTGTCTGCCAGTAAGACGGCTCCTGTACTTTGCTCTGATTATTTTCATCTGTCAAAACACCATTTCAGAGAGGAATGTGGATCTGAAGTAGGAACTCACTCTTACTGCACATGTGATGAGGAGAGAACTTCTCTCGACTGACAAATTCCCAAAAGTTACAGTCCCTTGATCTGGCTTTCAGCTCGATGTCATTTGCAAATCAACCATCTCCATGTCAACTCTACTTGGCAAAGCAAATACTTGCAGGAATTTGGCTGATACCTGATCTCTATCAACAAGTTGAAATGAATGCAGCAATACCTTCCATGCCGTCTAACTCACCAAAGCACAGACTGAACTCTGTCACCACTTTGTCCAGGTGAGCACATCATTGCTCAGGATGAAAAGCATCCTTGTCCTCCTTCGATGGCCTGTGATATTTTCTCCAGGTTGGAAAAGTGTGTCAGCCTCCCATTCTTTTGATATGGGGTCCAAACACCAAGCTTGGCCTTGAATAATCCCTGCAGCACTTTGCTGTGATTCAGCCACCAGACATCACCATGGAGAAGTCAGGCTCCATAAGTTGCATCGAGCTCATCCAATAATGCCTTGAATAAGCAATGATGAAGCATATTTGTCTCATTAAATTGATCAGTTTGGCCAACAGTGTCATGACATGAGAAAGTCCATGGCCTTCCCAGCCTAGGCCTGCTGATGATAATTCACAAAGTCAGGAAAATCAGGGTCATTAGTGCAGTAAAACCAGCACGCATCATCAGGAGTAAATCCCACCAGTTTATGAATGTGGGCATGTTGTTTAAACTCATTTGTGAATGTCCTCACCTCTCATTCTCTCCTTTAAGTGCAAAAGAGTGAGGAAGCCCTCTTTTGACATAAAATCCTGCACAAAGTCATTTTGGCAAATACAACAAGCTGAGCTGTATCCATTCCATCCAGCAATTCAACAAGTCCTTTTGCACTTGTTGATCCACATCCTCTGACAGTGGCTCAACCCTCCTTGTCACTGTTGCAGGGCCAAGTAGTACACGGTGGTGTAGTGGTTAGCACTGTTGCCTCACAGCAAGAAGGTTCTGGGTTTGAGCCCAGTGGCCGATGGGGGCCTTTCT
>JAOPUC010000022.1:40255371-40268585 GCA_027564185.1 Cephalocassis borneensis | reverse complement strand
GTGTGTGTGTGTGTGTGTGTGTGTGTGTGTGTGTGAGAGAGAGAGAGAGAGAGAGAGAGAGAGAGAGAGAGAGAGAAAAGACATGGACTTGTTGTTTTTTTCTACATAGTGGATGAAACGCAACACAAACAAACTCAACAAACAACCTGAGGGCAGAACCATTAAACACTGACTTAATAGTGTGTGTGTGTGTGTGTGTGTGTGTGTGTGTGTGTGTGTGTGTGTGTAAACAGAGAGAGAGAGAGAGAGAGAGAGAAAACAGCCTTCTTGTGCAAATGCCTTTTAGGTTTGATTTTAAATAAGTAGAAAATAAATAAATATTTTAACACAAATAATAAATTGAAATAAATTATTCATAATTACAAAATAAACGACTAAGAATAACTGACATATTGCCAGGTAAATAAAATGTTTACATATTCAAAAACACATTAGATATTAATATATAAATATATTTATAAAATAAACTTTTTAAAAAATGAAAATAATCAGAAGGAGAAGGTGGTCATCATTAACTGCACTGTATTTTTAATGAATTCTGTTGGTCTGTATGTTTATCCTTTTACCTTGTATAAGAATCACTGCTGCTAACAGGCTAAAGCTAACCATAATAAATCAATAACAACAACAACAAAAACAAGCTCTTTTCATAATCTCTGGGAGGAAATTCTTCATTTTCTTCCTCATCAGGTCAATAAATCAGCAAGGGAGTGCCCTGTTAGCGTTCTTGCTAAAGTGCGTAAGTGTACATTCGCCTGCCTCCGCACTCGTCTATCTTCCATTAGTGCTCCCTCACTCTGATTTATTCTCCCGCTCCTGAACACCATTACAGAGTGCATGCTCTCACACTGTTACTGGAGAATAGAGTGAGGGTGCGGGGGAGTGGGGAGGGTGTGTGTGTGTGTGTGTGGGTGGGGTGGGGGGTTTAAATATACACTGAGATACTCAGTCATCATCCTAATGTACGATGGGAAAAGAGCATTCTTTTGGAGGAGGAAGAGATCGATCAGTGAGTAAATTCACAAACAGCACTGAGCAACATGAGTCGAGTGAGCACTGACAGAATGAGCGTACTCACTGACACAGAGTGTACCCACTGAACGTGTACCCACTGACACAGAGCGTACCCACTGACACAGAGCATACCCACTGACACAGAGCGTACCCACTGAGCATGTACTCACTGACACAGAGCATACCCACTGAGCGTGTACTCACTGACACAGAGCCTACTCACTGACACAGAGCATACCCACTGAGCATGTACTCACTGACACAGAGCCTACTCACTGAGCATGTACTCACTGACACAGAGCCTACTCACTGACACAGAGCATACCCACTGAGCATGTACTCACTGACAGAGCATATCCACTGAGCGTGTTCTCACTGACAGAGCATACCCACTGAGCGTGTACTCACTGACAGAGCATACTCACTGAGCGTGTACTCACTAACAGAGCATACTCACTGACACAGAGCATGTACTCACTGACAGAGCATACTCACTGACACAGAGCGTGTACTCACTGACAGAGCATACCCATTGAGCGTATACTCACTAACAGAGCATAACCACTGAGCGTGTACTCACTGACACAGAGCGTGTACTCACTGACAGAGCGTACCCACTGAGTGCGTACTCACCGACAGAGTGTATCCACTGAGTGCATACTCACTAACAGAGCGTATCCATTGAGTGCGTACTCACTGACAGAGCGTACCCACTGACACAGAGCATACCCACTGAGCATGTACTCACTGACACAGAGCCTACTCACTGACACAGAGCATACTCATTGAGCGTGTACTCACTGACAGAGCATACTCACTGACACAGAGCGTGTACTCACTGACAGATCATACCCATTGAGCGTGTACTCACTGACACAGAGCATAACCACTGACCGTGTACTCACTGACACAGAGTGTGTACTCACTGACACAGAGCGTGTACTCACTGACACAGAGCGTGTACTCACTGACACAGAGCGTGTACTCACTGACAGAGCATACTCACTGAGTGTGTACTCACTGACAGAGCATACTCACTGAGCGTGTACTCACTGACAGAGCATACTCACTGACACAGAGCGTGTACTCACTGACAGAGCATACCCATTGAGCGTGTGCTCACTGACACAGAGCATAACCACTGACCGTGTACTCACTGACACAGAGCATACTCACTGACACAGAGTGTGTACTCACTGACAGAGCGTACCCACTGAGTGCATACTCACTAACAGAGCGCATCCACTGAGTGCGTACTCACTGACAGAGCATATCCACTGACACAGAGCGTACCCACTGAATGTGTACTCACTGACACAGAGCGTACTCACTGACACAGAGCATACCCACTGAGCGTGTACTCACTGACAGAGCATACTCACTGACACAGAGCGTGTACTCACTGACAGAACGTATCCACTGAGTGTGTACTCACTGACAGAGCGTATCCACTGAGTGCGTACTCACTGACAGAACATATCCATTGAGTATGTACTCACTGACAGAGCATATCCACTGAGTGTGTACTCACTGACAGAGCGTATCCACTGAGTGTATACTCACTGACAGAGCATATCCACTGAGTGTGTACTCACTGACAGAGCGTATCCACTGAGTGCGTACTCACTGACAGCGTATCCACTGACACAGAGCATACCCACTGAGCGTGTACTCACTGACAGAGCATACTCACTGACACAGAGTGTGTACTCACTGACACAGGGCACATACCCACTGAGTGCGTACTCACTGACAGAGCGTATCCACTGAGAGCATACTCACTAACACAGGAGTGTGTACTCACTGACACAGAGCGTGCTCACTGACAGTACGTACTCACTGACACAGAGCGTGTACTCACTGACACAGAGCATGCTCACTGACACAGAGCATGCCCACTGAGTGTGTACTCACTGACGCAGTGTGTACTCACTGACAGAGCGTGTACTCACTGAGCGCATAATCACTGACACAGAGCGTACCCACTGAGTGTGTACTCACTGACAGTTTACTCACTAACACAGAGCATACACTCACTGATGCATGCACATACAGTTTACTCAATGACAGTTTACTCACTGACACAGCGTACTGACAGAGCGTGTGCTCACTGACACACAGCGTATATACTGATGCAGAGTGTACTCAATGACAGTGTACTCAATTATAGTTTACTCACTGACAGAGCATAATCACTGATACAGTGTTCACTCACTGACACAGAGCATACTCACTAACACAGAGCATACTCGCCAACAGTTTACTCACTGACACAGAGCATACTCACTGACAGTGTTTACTCACTGACCCAGAGTGCACTCACTGATCCAGAGCGCATTCAGTGACTGAGAGTGTGCTCACTGAAACAATATACTCAGACAGTTTTACAAGAATCTCGACAAATCAGCAGTCAACATCCATGACATGGCTGTTCAGTTCTTTTCTCAAAGGAGAAAACCGAGCGTCTCATTATCACGACCTAGAACCTGACATAATACTCGGTACCACCAGAACAACATACCGAAGCAGCCAGTCGACAGGAAATGGAACGTGTACAACAAGGCAGATCACCAGATCACCTGGGGGTACAACTGCCTGATGAGTACTACAGCCGTACGTGCCTATCATCAGCAAGCAGACAATAATAACCAACCGTGGACGTGCCTGCTGACTGACGTCATGCTGAAAGAGACTGAAAAAACAAATGCAAGGATCTGGAAAGTCAGATCGGAAGGATGTGGAACACCAAGATGACAGCGCTGACGGTCATAATGGGAGCACCAGGAACACTCCAGAAGGGATCTGACAACAACCTTTAGATGCTCCAGGCCATCTGTCAGCCAGGGAAGTGCAGAAGAAGGGAAGCATTCATGGGCACCACACACACACTTAGAAAGGTGTGAAGATGAATCCCGCCGATCTCTCACTCAGATCTGGATTCAGCATAAACCCAGAGAAAAACCAGGTGAGAAGAGAAAGAAAGAAAGAACTCAGAGAGGGAAGGAGCAGAGAACAAGGAAGTGTAATAGGATTAAAAACACATGTAATTATACATTTCAATGCGAGCTCAAAGGAGGCCGAGTCTAATCAGTTCTCATCTAAACACACACACACTGTGTGGCAGACACACACACACACAAAAAAAAAAACCCACAGTGGTGTAAAAGAAAGAAACAAGAGACAAAGGTGGCAACTGTGTGTGTGTGTGTGTGTGTGTGTTAATTAGCTCCTCAGGGAAACAGAGCGGCCAGAGAGAGTGGAGGGGGGAAAAGACAAGTAAGAGTGCATGGCGGGACAAAACATACACACGCGCACACACACACACAGCCTGACTATCATTCTCTCGGTATGTCTCGCCCTCAGTTGTTTTCATCCGTCTTTCTGTACGTCTTCCTCAATTTGTGTTTGCTACTCTCTGTCTGTCTCTCTGTCACTCTCAGTCTGTCTGTCTTTCTTTACAAGCCTGTATTTCTCTTTATCTATCTCCCGTCTCTGTCTCTCTCTCACTCCGAGTCTGTCAGTCTCCTCCTGTAGTAACACTAATGCTAAATACCATTCGACTCAAAATCAGGAAAGTGTGAGTCAAACGGGTTCTGTGTGTGTGTGTGTGTGTGTGTGTGGTGTGTGTGTGTGTGTGTGTACCTTGCTCAGGTCTCTGTAGTTGCTGGGCAATGTGAGGTCGAGCTCCTCGCTGTCATAGTTGCTGATGATCCACGGAAACACAGGATACTGATTCAGGTCGTTATACGTGCGGCCTGAAGACAAGGTAAGCATCGCGTCACTGAAACGTCCAGACGGGCAGATTACGACATTCCCTAGTCATACTTTCTTGTTTTCCTAGTTCCACAGTTTCCCATTTCCTGTTTTCACTTATGGAACTCATGAAAGTCCACCTTTAGGAGAGTTCAACATGTCTTACATCTTCGAAGGTTCAGGAAACTCTGTGGAAACTAGCGTTTAAATAAAAGCTGGAAACGTATTTGTGCTTGAGTGAGTGTGTGCGCATCACCTGCAATGGTGTTGAGGAACATGAGGTACTCAAAGTTGGAGATTTCACGTTTCTGCCAGCGCTGAGTCATGTTGGAGGCTTTAAAGAGCTGTTTAGGAGTCGCTAGAGAAATCCGTCTGTGCCGAGGAGAAAAACAAACAAACAAACAAACAACTTTGAACTTCAATGAAATGTCAAAAACATCCTCCCTACAACACGTTTAGATTTAGAGTAGCGAACAATTAAGAGAATTGTATCGCCTCCAGTTCCTGCCTTACACCTCATCACGAGTCAAAGTTCTAGAGTCTTTTCAATGTTCCTTATGTTGCAAGCAACTGGGACTCAGAACTCGGAAAAACCTGACTTCATCCAGTGGAAAAAATGCAATCAAATACAACACACACCTTGCCATGATGTCAAAACAAGATGGCAGTTCACAGTCACAGTAAACAGACTTCCTTCTGGATGATGTACTACATGCTTCTGTCTTGTGAAAAGATGTTTTTACAACTAAGCTTAGACTCGTGACTTAATTCTGCTGATGTCACCACCATTTATCTCACATGATTAGACTAGATTAGATTATTGCAACATAACTTTGATAAGTGAAGATAAAGAAGACGGCTGTCTTCTATCTTGTACCTTTTTTCCTCCGAATTGCTAATCGTGCAGAAATTCAGATATCAACCACACAACGAACACATCCCTGCTCTGGGCCTCCATGCTTTTCCAAGCAGAAGCACAAGAAAGTGTTTAGATCAAAATTTTCACAGTTCAGAATCAGTGGACTGGAGTTCTCATTCTTAAATTCATTGTTTCTCGTGCATCTCAAACCAGTACTCACGGCTCATCCAAATGGAGGTTTAGAAATAATCTGTAGCAGCCGAGATTGTGTTTTGACTGAGATGATCGGAATTAAGTTGAATAAATCTCTGCAACCAAAGCGTAAGTGTAGACGGTGTACCTGAGACTGTTTCTATTGTAAAATATAGTGCAAATATAGGGAGAGGAAAAGACCGTGGAGTGGATAATATCTGTAGCAGGCGATAATAAAAAGCTGCATTGCAAATTAGAACGGCACGCACCATGGTGAACTTGTTTCCCTTTGCAAGCATTGAGAGGAAAAAAAAGAAAGACAATCGAGAACTTTTTACCAGTGCGAGAACTTTTTCCACACAGGTTCTTCCTGGTCTTTTTTAGATGTAGTTGAGATGGACATTTTGCTAAGACCTGGCAACCCTGAACACAAATAGCTAAACGCTGAATCTGATTCAAATTAGAAAACAACAGATTCTTCAGTAATTAAGGATGAGCTGAAAAAAAAATGACGGGGTGAGTGTTTGATCAGTGGCTCCAGAGCATCTGCTTTATATACATGAAATACATGAAACAATCCACCATATGGACACACACCACAGTTTTAAAGTACATTTAGTGTTTCTGATGTGTGTGTGTGTGTGTGTGTGTGTGTGTGTGTGTGTGTGTGTGTGTGTGTTACTCACTCATGGACACAAAATAAATGACCCAGCTTCCCATTAACACAACCCCAAATTAGAGAATTCATCACTGCCAGGGTGTGTGATTACACTCATTAACGCCTGACGGAGGGTTCACATCAATGGAAGAAAATTTAAGGACGGATGGAAAACAAAGTGCTGCAGGAATGCCAAAGGGGGAATGTTGGAGGAATGTCATGGGGTCTGTGGAATGGGAGCATTTGGGAAATATAACCAAGCAACCATGTTCAGAAAATATTTAGAGAACTTTGTGGAGAGAAAAAATTAGAAATATTTAACAGATATTAAGGAAATTTTATCAGATTGCTGGGATCACTTTTGAGGAACATTCAAGAGCTCAAGTAGAATATTATGGAAAATCTTTGAAACAAATAATCTGGGAATTTTTCCAAAATGCTAAAAGAATGCTACAAAATTCAGAAATACTTTATTATATTATTTTATGGTAAGGGTAGTTAAATTTTTTTTTTTAAATCAGTACATATTGAATAAAAAATTATTTTAAATACAGACAATTTTTTTTAATTCTTATTAAAAATGTATAATCCTTATGACATTATAAAACAAATATTAAGTTGAATTATATAAAGCAATTATTAACTTTTTTTATTTTAAGCTTGAAACTGGCAAATTTTCATTCATTGTGGAAATAAATTTTTCACAGAAGCAAAATTATATACCAAACTAATACATATAAACCATTTTAAGCCTGGGATTAGTAAAAAAAAAAAAAAGTTCCAAAAATAAATTTCATAATCTTCTATTAGTTTAATTCCAAAATGAGAAATAAAATAATGCGAAAATATTTCAAGATATTTAAATTCAAGTTATTCAAGATATTTACGCCTGCTTATTTATGTTAATTGAAATATATTTAATTTTAGGGTTTTTTTTAATAGAAAGCAATTAGAGAAAAAATACAGAAGAATTTCAGCTAAAAATGTTTAACCATTAAAAGGTGTTTTAAGAGAATATGAAGAAAACTAGAAATATTTGGGAGTAAAAAGCAGGTGAAAAGAACATTAGAAGAATTTCAGGAAAGGTTTAAAGGAAACAAACCTGGAAGGGAATGATTACCTGAGTGTTTGGAATATTGAGGGAATGATACAAATATTTTGGAAGTGTTCGAGGACTGTAATGAGAACAACATGGGAACGTGAGAGGAATGTTTACAAGAATGGTAATGGAAAGTTTCTTGGAAAATGTTGGTGGAATGTTAAGAGAACCGTTCAGGACAATTCCAGAAAGCTGTGGGAGAATGCTGGAGGAAGGAGAGGGAAAGAGGAGGGGAATGTTTGGGAAACGTTTGGGCAATGTTGAGATGGAACACTGAGCCAAGAACAGAGGAATGTTATGAGGATATCAACACACACACACACACACACACACACACACACACACTTCCACTTCACAAAATTCTAAAGGAATTAACAGGAAATTGGGAAATAATAAACAAATAAATACATATTATTATTATTATTAATAGATATCAGTAGAACAGTGAAGAAACTCGACTTTGTTGAAGGACCTTTCGATTCTAGTGAGCTGAGAGAGAGAGTGTGTGTGTGTGTGTGTGTGTGTGTGTGTGTGTGTGTGTGTGTGTGTGTGTGTTTCCCTTCCCCGCAGGCACTGTACACCCTCTATTTACTTCTCAGTCATGGAGATAAATAAATTATGTGGCTTGTGTTTGTGTGAGCTAATTAGACCGTGGTACACCAACACATCAACCCACCAACCCCTCCTCTACACACACACACAAACACTCACAAAGACAAATAAATCGACTCTCACTTTCTCACATAAGAAACATGACACATTAGTTGACTTGATGTCTCAAGGACAGACAGACAGACAGACAGACAGACACACACACACCTGGTCTGAGGGAGGCCAAAGTTCGTGCCGACTCCGACTCTCGGCAGCGCGTAAACGACTTTCTTCACTGTAGCAGCATCAGCAAAGTTAAACATCACCGAGGCTGAAGAGAGAAAAACACAAGAAGAAGATCATTAAAGTGATGAACCCTGGTATCTAAAAATAATCAACAACACCATGCTGCAAGGAAGCAGCGTCACTGTTACCACCTCAAAGTTGATTACTTTCCCATAACAGCAAATCTTGAAGTGTTCTATCCCTCTTACATTCCTCTGACACACATCACAGCAATTTCTCAACAGTTACGCTTCAATTTTTTTTACGAATTAAAGAATGACAACTTGTACTTTTTATTCATTTATAGTTACATCCATGAAACAAGATAGTGTCGCAGCTACAATACGTATAAACACTCGTTCTCTGAACAGCTGCAAATTTTTTCTTTCTCATGAAAAAAAAAAACACTCAGCTTGTGATCAAGAAACCGAATGTCCTTGCTGTGAAAACAGAGAGATAAAAAAAAGAACTTTATTTCTGATTGCTACAAAGCATAAAGAGACTCAATCCATAATGCTACATAAACGTTACCTTCGGGAAAAACATCGATGTATGAATTCATCATACCGATTACGACATGTGTGTTTACAGGTGGTTACTATAGAAATGATAACAGACTGAAAGGAAAAGAGGTGACACTACCGTCACAGCTGCTGTTCCAGAAAATTAATCAACATCTTGTGACCAATCAGAATGAACTATATAACATCGCTGTTAAGAAAAAAAAAAGACAAATATATTACATTTCTGGATCATCGTGAGGAGACAAAGCGATAAAGTTTGAGATATCGACAACATTGATGATGCAAATATCAAGTTTTAAAATCACGTCTCGCTTATTAGCTGTTAGAAGGGAGACATGTTGTAAACTCTTACTCCGATTGGCCAGGAAGATCTCCAGCGCCGTGTTCTGCAGGAGGAACCGCCGAGAGAAGATCGCTCGTATCTCTGAGAACATCCACTTCCCGTGCAGTCCGTCCGTATAGGCCAACAACTGACAGAGAGAGAGAGAGAGAGAGAGAGAGAGAGAGAGGGAGAGAGAGAGAGAAAGAGGGATAGACAGAGAGAGAGAGAAAGAGGGAGGGACAGAGAGAAAGAAAGAGGGAGAGACAGAGACAGAGAGAAAGAGGGAGCGAGGGAGAGAGAGAGAGAAAGAGGGAGAGACAGAAAAACAAAATAAAAATCTGTGCTGAGCATGGCTGAGATTAATATAAGATGAATAAAACTCTCAGTGTGGGTGCTGTTACAGAAAAATAATCAACGACAATGTGCTGTGATGAAGCGCGGTTAGAGACTTGCTCCGGGAAAGTTGATTAGTTTCCTCAAGAACAAGTGTTTCATTTCTTTTATACCACAATGATTATCCGGTGATGATATGTTTCTGTTTGTTTGGTTGCTTTTTTTTAAATATCTTAACGTCATACTTTTTATCTGTTTATAGTTACATTTCAGGTTGTGGAATCTCCAGCAAAGAAAGAAAGTAAGTAAGTAAGTAAGTAAGTAAGTTAGTTGTTAGTTAAGTAAGTAAGTAAGTAAGTAAGTAAGTAAGTTAGTTAGTTAGTTAGTTAGTTAGTTAGTTAGTTAGTTAGTTAGTTAGTTATGGTTATAGCAATTATAAATGATCACTGACACTGGAGACTCCTTCCAAAACTGGAAACGTCACCATATCACTGATCAACACCTTCTGACCAATCAGAACAGAGAATTCAACAGCACTGTGGGATGAACACATAAAGCACAGAGAGAAGTTGGTGTGTGTGTGTGTGTGTGTGTGTGTGTGTGTGTGTGTGTGTGTGTGTGTGTGTGTGAGAGATCATCCATCACAGTGAGCGTGCTCGGTTGGCGGCAGCACGATGGATGTGTCTTATTGATCAACCTTCACCAAGCAGAGATTCTTTAAAGAGCCAAACGAGCTCCATTCAGTCTGTATGAAAAAGTGAACACTCCACTAAACGGTGATCAGTAACACACTCACACACACGGAAGAGTCGATCCATTCATAACTGCCCGGTCAATACACACACGACACACACCTTTATCATCCCTTTATCATCAGTACATCATCTACCACAGGGAAAGTTTTACACACAGCTCTGCTGTTCCGGTCCGATCTTCTGATTCTAAATCACAAAATCTTCCAAAAACCATTGCTCTTGTGGAAACACCAAACTCTGTAAAAGTTTCTTTTCCCTACTCTATCTGTATCAGGGACTCTTTTAAGAATATCTTGCTAAGAATTACTTTTATAAATGACTTTCTAAAAAAAAAAAAAATTCTCAGAGATCAGAGTTCACTTTTCCCACCTTGGTTATGAACCGAATTACTGAAATTCAGAAGCACACAAACATCCGGGACATGGGTGTCGGCTAAACGGCGACCAATAAACGAGGCACTGAAAAGAGAACGGTGATGAAGAACAGCGTTAATCAGAAATATTCAAATGGAGCAGTTAGCAAGTGACGTTAACGTTAGCAGTGAGAAGAGCTCATTAAAGTCAGAGAGCAGCTGGGTCACACACACGCACACACACACACACGTGTCACGGCTGCTGTCAGACACATACTCGTGCTTTAAAGTCTCAGGAGTTCAATTAAATGAGGATTATAGCCACAACACTCTCATAGCTAACATCACTACAGCAAACAGTCCTCCATGCACGAAGAAAAATAAGCTTGGGTGGGGAAAAAAACCATACAAATTTAAAGGAAACAAAATTAAAAAAAAAAAAAAATCGACAAAATATAAAATGACTCCATCAAAAACAGTCATATTTAAAATCTATCTATCTAATTGTTTATTTATTTTCATGTATTTATTTTCATTTATTTACGTATTTTTATTTATTTTATTTCATGTTTTTAAAACATCCTGGTTTCCAAAAATATTTCATTTCCTGAAAAAACAACAACAACCCTGGTGGCTGTTTTATTTATTTATTTATTTATTTTAGTGTTAATTTATGTATTTTTTGCCTTTGTTTGTTGTTGCTTTAATTTTATTTTGTGTTTTTTTTTATTTTGTTTGCTTTGTTTAATTTTTTGTTGTTTATTTCACTGATTTTGTTTTCATTGTTCAATCCCATTCCTTTACGTTCAGATCCTAAAATTAAAAAAATTACATAAATAAAATTTTTTTCACTGTATCCAAAAATATTGTCCTAGCAAAAGTATCACAATCACAAAAATGCCGATTTCTGAAAATATATCTCTCAGAACCGACTGCTCAGTACCGCAATCTAGGAGCACAGGGAAAGTCATGACCTTTGACCTTGAGCGTGTTCAGTTTCTCTAACACATTGTGCACACGTCTGTGTGTGTGTGAGAGAGAAAGAGAGAGAGAGAGACGTCCTGCCCTATTCAGCCCATTTGATTAAGAGTAAGCGAATTAAATGTGAGAATAAATAGTGCATAGTCACTCATCTGAAGTGCCCTTCGAGGATCGGAGATTTAAGTGCAGAGAGCACAATGCCAAGCAGACAACAAAGAATTCTGGGTGTGCGTGTGTGTGTGTCATTGGGAACCACTCGACCTGTTTCGGCGGCTGCGTCTCATTTCTGAGTGATGTCATTTGTCTCTGTCAGGCACAGAAATGAGTCTGAGATGAAGAAGGACACATCACACACACACACACACACACACACACACACACACACACACACACACACACACACACACACACACACTATCCTCTTGCCAAAGGAGCCAACATCCTCCAAGCACCTACTCTCTCACACACACACACACACACACAAGGGACTGCTACTGGAGAGCATGTGCTCCGTCTCTGACAAAACTGAATGGAATTTAATTGAAAATGCAGCACCACAAAAAAAAAGGATACAGAGAGAGAGAGAGAGAGAGAGAGAGAGAGAGCTATCTATCCCTCTCTTTTTAAGATAAATGAGTGTGAAGAGTGTGTGTGAAGGGCAGCAGGAACACTGCTGTTTCAGAAACGATAAGAAAAAGCCAAAAAAAAAAAAAAACCACAAGTAGTGAGTCTCTCTCCATCGGCTACGTCCTAAACCACATACTAAACACTAAGGGTCATGTGTAAGGAATAAAACACTTCAGGGACGTCTATTTGTTGGAAAATAAATCCACGCCAGGAGTCAGAGACTTTTAATTCGTCTTATTCCACAGCGATTTCCTGATGGTTACAATTTTTAATCTTCATATTTTTTTTTAATCCGTTTAGATTTACATGTAATGTTGCAGAATGTCTGGAAAACAAGTTTTCATTTACGTTATCGCAGGGCTCAACCTTCTTTTCTTCTCCAGCTTCTCTTTGTTCTCTCTGTCTCGAAGTTAAACATTTAAGGAAAAAAAAGTCATGTTGCTTAGGAACCACAAACCTGAAGACTTTCTTGTGGTAGAAAACCTTCTGACTGTTACACAGCACTGACACTGGAGACTCATTCCACGTTTCCTGACAGTAAACTTCACCACACCAACGATTAAACATCTGAAACATGTCGGCTTATATTCCGTGGAGCATTGACTACACAATTCCGCTGTGAATTAGCTGTTACTATAGAAACAATAACAAGCATTCGGACGTAGAATCAGACACGTTTCCACGGCAACAGAGGACGGATGTTGTTAGAGCGGATTAGGATGGATAACTAGTCTGAGGAGCTCCTTGTTTGCAGCAGCCATAGAGACCTGCACAGGTTCGGGTACCCGTGGGTGAACCGCGGGTGAACCGCAAATTTTCATGAAACGGGTGGAAAATGTTGCGCTGTGTCGGATGCGGGTTCGGGTCGG
>JAOPUC010000022.1:37957379-37967403 GCA_027564185.1 Cephalocassis borneensis | reverse complement strand
ACACAGAAAGGCCCTCGCCGGCCACGGGGCTCGAACCCGGACCTTCTTGCTGTGAGGCAACAGCGCTAACCACTACAACACTATGCCACCCAATGTAGAAGTCATAAAATAGAAATCTATAACAAATTTTGCATGAAAAAAGTAGGGTGCCTATGACTTTTGGACAGCACTGTATATTAACAAATGAAATATCTTGGGTTGATATTATCTGCAGTGTAATACAAGTCAAAGCAAATTTAGAAATCAGTGTGTTCTTTTATTTATTTATTTGTATTTTCCATACCATCCCAACCTTTTTGGATTTGGGATTTTATAATGGCTCTTGTACACACACTTACAATACATAGACACACCCAAAGAGCTGCACACACTTGATAGGATCTAATGTGTTGATTTTATTTTATGATTATTCAATTCTTTTGACCTTCCATCATGCATCAGTTGTTGCTGTCTGCTATCACTATTGATATGGTTACTGTTGTTGTCAGAGTTGTAATACAAGAAGAAAACAAAGACAATTTGAATATGCGTTCTGCTTACTTTCATGTGATGAAAGAAAAAATGTAAAAAGAAATCAAATACACAAGTGTCATCCACTTGTACAACTGACGGAGTTGATCATTTGATAGACTAATGACCTGCTATTGCTTTCTGCCAAATCTATGGAATGGAATGTCATGTAAATGTCACTAACGGCACCATCTCTCTCTCTCTCTCTCTCTCTCTCTCTCAAACACACACACATACACACACGTATTCATGCAAAATGAATGGCAAGATTACAGGTTGTCAGCATGATTGTCTCTTTGGCTGTCAATTTGAGGGCCATTTAGCTCCAGCTGAGATGCAGCATTCACTTTGTTAGTTGAATGAATGCAAAAGTTTGAGTTGAGTTTCTACTTTTCTCCATTCAGAGTTTCAGAGCTTAATGAGACTCTTTTGTAGTTGGTGTAGAAGCTCAGACCGTACCGGAAGTCGTTCTCTTGTAATCCCTGAACGTGCTGGGTCCCCCCCCCTCCCGCAAGACCACAAATGTGTTTTGGAGATAATTAGCAGAGAAATTGTTGTTCCTCGTCTGGTCGCTTTGTTAATCCTTCTTACTTGCTCTCTTTTTGAACAGCTCAAATGGACACGTCACACCTCATTTGTGCTGTATTAGTAATAAGCCGTGGAAGTTGTTTTGTTCAAATTAATGTGTGTGTGTGTGTGTGTGTGTTCCACACTTTCTCTCAGTGTATGCATTCTGGGGGAAAAAATCATCTGGTATTTTTCTGAAAATTCAAGACATGGAATCACAGGGATTGAGACTAACTCCAAACATACACAGTATTAACATTCACAATATTAATGAAATCATAATCTGATTTTATGTGATGTTAAATTCTTTCAAGGCTCTAGAAAGACTCCAATAATCAGATTAACAGTATATATTGGACATAATCAGATTTTCTTTAGGTTTTTTTTTTTTAGCTATTTATTGTTTAAAAAAAAATGCTACAAAGTGAATCTTTTCATTTTCACAAGTCCCTTATGATATACTCAAGTCCATATCTGGTGTAATGTTGTCTAAATACCTTTTTGTTTTTGCACTAATCAGATTATTTGTACATGTACACATACATACCGTCTTTCCTTTCAGTTGTGAATGGATAACTTGTCTATTATGCATCAACAGTGGCAGTAATCACAGTAAAACTTTGAGCGGTAGAACTCACCAATATTTTGTGAATTCAACTTAGCCACAAATTAACATCATTGCCATTTCTCACTCATTTATATAGAGAATAGCTGAAGGATAATTACAGTACATGCTTCTTTCAAGGCACGTCAAAGTTGTGCATCTTTTCACATTTATTCTCATTCCTAAGCCCTGCAGTAACACCATGTGAGGACTTGTGACTGTTAAAAATGCTGTTTTAATCTTGCTTTATTTCAAATATATGGTTTGTAATTTTCACAGTACCGTACGCTTGGCAGTAGTGATCCTGATTTCAGAGTTTAGTCCAGGTTTTTTATAGAGTCTGATTTTGAGTTTTGTTTTTTGACTGGTTGCAACCACAAAGGTACCAGCTCATGTGATTATGGTTGTCCGAAATGGTTGTTGCGCTAATGTTCAAGGTTGGAGGAAGATATTTACAGGGGAAAAAAAGTCTTTGCTATAGCAAAGACTTTTACACATGTTGCTGTAGTCCAAAACCTGAGAAGCAAATGTCAAATACAGTACATTTACAGTTATAATCTAATTACTATCAGAAATTTCTATCAGACGGCACCTTGGTGCAGCAGGTAACATTGAAGCTTCACCCTTCCAAGGTCTCCAGTTGAATCCTGAGCTCAGGTCTGTATTAAAATATTTCATGTCATAATTTAAAACTAATCGTACTTCTTGATTCATCTACTGTATATCTCAGAAAACAAAGTACATCATTGTACCTTTAGAGGTACAACAGCTTGTCACTGGGGCAGTACCCTCTAAGGTACTTATTTGTACCCTTTATATATGGCATGGGAACATATAGGTACCTTTTAGGCCCCCAAAATATACACATTGCTACTTTGAGGTCCAGTAATGAGCCCTAGCAGGTACTTTAGTGTAGACTGTACCTTGGGGGACAGATATGGACTACTACCGAACCCCTATTTCTGACAGTGTACAATGTCAAATTTTCAGCTTTACTCTGAACAAATCATTACGTTACATTACATTACAGGCTTTTAGCAGATGCTCATATCCAGAGCGACCTACAACACACCCAGAGCAGCCTGGGGAACAGTCGGGGGTTAGTTGCCTTGTTCAAGGGCACTTCCCTGGTTTGAGTCCCTGTTGGTCCAGGGACTCAAACCAGGGACCTTTTGATCCCAATGCTGCTTCTCTAACCATTAGGCCGTGACTTCCCATATCATATAAACATATCAATGTTTAACTAGTGTATCTGACCCAAATGGGTCGCCAATCCATTGCAGAGATGTAAACACAGACAAACAGACAGACATTCACACGCACATACACACCTCTGGGAAATTCAGAGTAGCCAGTTGAACTAAACTGCATGTCTTTGGACTGTGGGAGGAAACTAGAGCACCCAGAGGAAACCCATACAGGCATGAGGAGAACACGCAAACTCCACACAGAAAGGCCCCTAACAGCTGCAGACCTCAAATCCAGAACCTTCTTGCTGCAAGGCGACAGTGCTAACCACTACACCACCATATTGGACCCTATCATTTACACCTCTTATGTGCTACACTAGTAACCAAAAGGTCATGAGCTCAAATCTTTGGCAAGACCTTTAACACCCACCCAAAATTAATTTCAGATTGGGTGTCAGATTCTCTGGATCAGATCAGGTATCTGACAAATGAATAAATGTAAATGCATCAGACAAGCCACTGAATTATTCATGATGCATGAGCAGTCAATAACACTCCTAACACTCTGATCTGCAGATGCAGTCACATGAGTGGAATAAAATAATCTCTTCCATTTAAATGGGCTGATGAAAAACGGCAGCGTGTCTCACGATGGGTCGAAACTGAGTACACATCACCATGATTTACGGTGTACAGCAATTACACAGGTTCCTTTACACCTCCTACCTAGGTTTAATACATTATCCATCTTACAGTCGTGTGTGCGCGCGTGTGTGTTTAATGTGGGTTACTGCAGTGTGAATTATGGATAGTCAGATTAAATCCTCAATGGCACTCATATGAGTAGCTATATTCAAAGGAAGGAGTAATGACTGCTGTGATATACAACACACACACACACACACACACACACACACACGAATAGCTCCTGAAAGAAAACTAACTGTAAAAATTGCACACACATTTTGTGGAACTAAAGTATATTCCTGCAGACATGCAGAACGGCTTGTGCAATGATGAACCCCATTTAGATTTATAAGCGGATTTGTAAGATTCCACAGTGATTGATTTCTCCACCCTACACACACACACACACACACACACACACACACACACACTTTAGATTTTCATCAAAAAGTGCTGTGAATTGCAGGAAAAATTAATAATATGACAAGGATGAATAGAACTGCATTTAGTGTCAGTAATGTAGATGTGTGTGTGTGTGTGTGTGTGTGTGTGTGTGTGTGTGTGCACGCGTATGCAGCCTCATCCGCAAATGCTCCATCTCATGATTTCTGCATTCGTCTTGTATGGGACCAGTCCCCCCCCCCCCCGGTGGGGGCATGAACTTTTGCACACAGTGATATCCATAAGCTTTTTGAAGCAGGATGTAGTCACTAGACTGAAAAAAAAATGTTTGAGGCTCATGGCCTTTTATTCAAAATCCATCTACATGCCAGACAAAGGTGACAATCTGTGATTGGTTATTTGTGATGGCAGTCAAATGGCACCTTCATGTTAAAGTACTGTAGGCAGGGCCAGGCTACACTGAGTGGCCAAAAGGGTCAAACTCTGTAACAACTGGCTTATGATATTTGTTTGTGTCATGTGTGTGTGTGTGTGTGTGTGTGTGTGTGTGTGTGTGTGTGTGTGTATTTATTTGTGGTCCCTCTGACTCGCCGTGGCTACCTGGTTGATGTAATGGTACTAACAGGTGTAATGTTTTCTGGAAGGCTGTCACTTCGAATCCCATAACAGCCTCTGAGTCACTGTTGAATCCTTATTTGCAAGTCGCTTTTACCAAAACATCAGCTGAATGCATAAATCTGAATGAGTACAACTTGCGATAAAACGTTGCTACAAAAGAACTGTGTCTCATAACCAGAATAAAATAAATGAACATCTGGTCCTTGAAAGATTTCATCTCAAGAAGACAGCAAGAAGAATATCAAGTGTCAAACAACACAGTGCAAACGCCAGCGAAAGCATTATGGCTGACATTTTTCAGCTTTATCGTTTCACAAGAACACAATAGGTCATTAGTGTCTCAATAATGACATGTCATTACAGCCGTAGGACGTCTCTCCTAGAAAAAAAAAGTGCACATCGATACACACTCCCTCAGCCTGGCTACTACCATTTACGGTAACTAATCAATATACCGTCTGCCTCATGCCTCACACATTCCAGCTTCAAATCCACCATATCCCACTCTCAGAAGCCTGAGGTCATCATTTGTGTGATTTGTTTGATCGGCGGGGTCTCTGCTCTTCCTTCAAAACCTCGTGGCATAACATTAACATTTGTCCTGGCCTCTCTTGTTGTGTATTATTAGGGAATAAAGAGGACAGAAACATGTGTGAATGAGCATCAAATCCACGAGCCGCTCTCAATTCATTCCCCACAGAGACAGAGGAAGGTATGACATCTCATCTCAGCGTGATCGACTTGAAACGATCAACCTGATGAGAAAGGCAGAGCACTAGAATGATCTTCAATAACCATGAAAAGGGAGCGGGTGCTCAATTAGGCCACATTGTAGAGATTTATAAATTTTTCAGCTACCTAATGAGTCATCAATCATCTCAGTGGACGTTTTAGAGTTTGGAATGACATTTGTGATTGTACGGACATGGACATCTATTGATGTCTACTGCCATTCTGAAGTGATCATGACTCTGCTTTACCCCTCTTCTGAAGGGTCCTCAGTCTTGAATATAGTATGATGTACAATCAGTGCATTTTGCAAATACTTGTGGATAAACAAAAACAAATTTCTCATTTCCATAATAAACAAAATTGGGCAAATTATATATATATTTAATAGCTAGCTCACTAAGCAAGTAAAAGCTCCAATGTGCTGCCTAGTTCCATGTTTTGGTTGCCCAAGAACTGATAGGAATGAGCTAGCTAGTTATCCAGTTAAGTCGATAATTCAGACTAAATGAATATGTATATGATGTGCAACACATCCTGTTTCTGCCCTTGACAAGAAATCATTAGCCAATGTTTCAGCTATGAGCTGAGGTGTTCCATCCATCACATCAGACGTAAAATATTATTCGAGTTGAGGTAGCATCGTTATTTTCTTTTGATAAACAACTATACTCTGCAATTAAAACATAGCGACACTAATAAATTAGACTCAATAATATAGCTAATGTAGTAAGTCAGACAAAATTTTTAAAAATTGTCTGAGCTTGCTAACTAAGTGCTAACATGCTAAATTAACTCAAGCTAATAATGGATTGGCTTTTATGCTGCAATCCATTGTATATGGAATGTGGAAAATCCCGACCTCCTCCAGCAGAAGGTTCAATTGAATAGTCCTTCAATTCAGAATTGAAGGACAGGAACAGTTGGATTGCAGCATTAAGAGAGAGACAAATAAACTTCTTGGGGAAAAATACATTTAATGAGCTAATATTTAACCGGAAAAGAAGTAGAGGTCACAAAGGTCCTGGTTTATGGCATCCTAAAATTTGGGTGCTCTAACACTAAACGGTGATATCAGTCTAGCTTCAGGAATCTCCAGTACACAAGGACTGGTGGATTTGATAGTCCAAAGAGGGATGTAGGTTTGTGGCAGCTCAGAAAGATAAGCTATAAGGTCAGGGCCTTACTTTGGAAGTGAGAAGTTTGTACTTGATTCTTTGTCAATCAGGTAGCTAGTGTGATGAGCTAGAGGTAGCTGGAGTGCTGGCTAATGTGTATTAAATGTTTGGTATATGTAAGCAGCACTATGAGTTTGTCTAGTGGTTAGCCTGTCTGCCTCTTGACCAGGAAATCATGAGTTATACTCACAGTCGACCATCATAAAAAAAAAAGTAACCTACTACCCTCTGGTTAGGTACGCTGAAAGACAGATGGAATTAGGGAGTCAAACTCTCGTAGTTACTAGAGGACCAGTCCCCTACTGTAACCCATCCATCCATCCATCCATCCATCCATCACCTGTAGCCACTTATCCTGTTCTATAGGGTCACAGGCAAGCTGGAGCCTATCCCAGGAACATACAAACTCCACACAGAAAGGCCCTCGCCAGCCGCTGGGCTTGAACCCAGGACCTTCTTGCTATGAGGCGACAGTGCTAACCACTACACCACAGTGCCACCCCCACTGTAACCCTAGTTATGTAATAGGCAAGAGGCTGAGGGATATGGAAATGGAGATTGGCGCCATCCAATGCACCTTAAGGGCCTAGGTAGTACTTGGATGGGCGGCTGCCCGGGAAGACTGGGTCCTTGCATGGGCAGGACTTTCAGCTGAATTTTGAACATACTGTATGAGAGTCTATTCATGGTTTTACCAGAAACAGCAAAATTCCAGTCATATTATGAAAGCAGACAATGAACCAAACACAACAATATAATATGTTAATATAGGTTTGTATTTGAATAATCATTCAAATTATAACTTTGCATAATTTTGCTTGTATTCTTTACAGCTACAATGACAGGGTGCGATAATGAACTTCATTTACTAAGAACCAACTTCATTTACTCACTTACAAACTAGCATACTAATTGATGAAGTTACTTATGAACTTATTTACCAAGAACATTCCTTAGTAACTAACTATATTTACTGATTAGCCTTTTTGCACCTTTTTTGTACTTGCTTAGTACTTGCTTAACTTACTTGGTTTGCATTTGATTCTTTGTGAATCAGATACAGGTAACATTGGGTATGATTAAGCAGCTGAATTTTGACCATACTCCAGACTATTCAGGGTTTAACTCAGAAATCCCAAAGGATATAGAATTACAGTAACCTGATGAAAGCATGAACTGGACAATGAACCAGACATGACAATATAAGATGTTCATATATGTTCATATTCTGCTGCCTCAATCCTGCCTTCTTCTGCTAATCCAAATCTAAATACATCTCTCCTTGTTCTCCTTCATATCCCTTCTTTTCCTCATCTTGTCTCCGTGCAGTTATAGTGATAGGGTGCACGCCATGTTTTGATGCTGGATTTGATAGATTTGTTTGTGGCCGCATTCATTCAGCGTGGATCAGAAAGGCGACAGGGCGTAAAATGGAAATTTGCCTTCAGACTTTGAGGCCGGCGCCTGTGGCGCAGGATCGAAATGAAAAAAGAAAAGAAAAGCCATGTTCTTCCATCAGCAGACATTCATACTGGTGCTGTACTTACACTAATAAAACATATGGCAGATGGGAAAACTTGTTCATGTCAAAAAAATCCTTCCGCAGTTCTGATTCATAACTGAACGAGAATGCATTATTATCGTGTTGAATATTTTTCAGCTGGCTGGTTTGTAAAGTTTCATATCACACATTAGCTTTGGAATAAAAAAAACTGTATATATCGTATTATTTGCACAATGTTGCCAGTAATTTCTATCCGGTAGAGTAATTAATGCTAATCATGACAATTAGACTGTATTAAAATGCATCACATACATCAATCACAACTTCAAATCAATGGCTAATGTAGCTAAATAGTAAGTGAAGCTTACACTGCCAGTTTAATGTTGTGTTTTGCCAAACTGCATGCTTCAACCACCCATTAAGAGCCTGACAGTTATGGATAGGGCCTGGCACCTGAAATAATTAGATTAAATTAAAATACATGTTGTCTGGAAGTGATGTCCTCAGACTCTAATTAAAATGATTTAAAAAAAACCCGCAGACGTGAGTGCACGGACATCTTCTGAAAGTGAAAGGGGAGATGAGACAGTAGTCGCACGAGTGGATAGTGTGTTCATTCCTAGTTAGTGACTCAGATGGAATGACAGCATTCAGAAAACTCTCTGGACCTTTAAACACACACACATACACACACCAATGACTTCCTCTTGCTTGGTTGAATCGCCATCTTAAGTGCTGTTTATTAGCTTGAGTCACATTTGTTTGCTCAAAGATTTTCAACCATCAGGCCACATATCAGTGTACCATTGGGTTGTTTGGTGCCAGCACACAACAATGAGATAAGTTAGCAACCTAATCACTATTTTTTTTAATTAATTAGATTTAATAATAGTACAACTGTAATTTTGCCTTTATTTTTAATCATATACAATAAATAATTCAAAGTGTAATTCTTGTAGTTATAGCATCCATAACATAATTTTATGTCATTGTAAAATATGTCAACCTACGTCATGTCCGTGTATGGCCTTTGTGTGTGTGTGTGTGTGTGTGTGTGTGTGTGTGTAGAGTAAATCTATGATGATGTGTGTGTGTGTAGAGTAAATCTATGATGATGGGTGAGTTGGGGATTTTCACTTGGTGGCCAGTGTGTGTGTAGAGAATAAATAAAAATTTGAAAAAGACAACATGAACAAGCTCTTTTAACTGGGCTGCAAACTCAAAACATGCCTATACTATTAACTATCTAACTAAAATACATTTATATTAAATAACTTACTCAATTAGTGATTAATGTAAATAATCTCCATACTAACTAGCAAACTTATTTGCTGAGTAAATAACCTAACTAATTTACTTAGTAACTGACTTTACTTGCAAACTAATATATGAATAACTTACTCTAAAACTAGCAAACTTAGTAACTAACAAACTAGCATACTAATTAATGAGCTTACATATTAACTTAGTAAATAACTTAATAATTAACAAAAAAAATTATTACTTAGAACCAACTCACCCATTCATTTGTTTACTTAATAACTCTCTTACTAAAATTTAATAACTAACTTTACTTTCAAACTAACATACAAATAAAAAAAAACATATGTATTAACTTAGTAAATAGTTTATTAATTAACGTAATGAACAAACATTATTACTTAGAACTAACTTACCTATTTGGTTACTTGCATACTAACATTCATTAATTAACTTACTTATTATCTTAATAACTAACTAACAAACTTGGTAACTAACTTTACTTACTCATGAAATAATAAAAAATAACCAATAAATGATAAATAAAAAATAAATAAAAATAACTTGTTAGTAACTACCTTTTCTAGCAAACACTAGCTAACAAACCTACTTACTTACAAACCAATATATTAACAACTAACTTACAAACTTAGTATGCTAATTGATGAACTTACATTTTAACTTAGTCTTCTTCTTCTTCTCCTTTCGGCTTTTCCCTTCAGGGGTCGCCACAGCAAATCAACTGCCTCCATTTAACCCTGTCTTCTGCATCCTC
>JAOPUC010000022.1:36594645-36610379 GCA_027564185.1 Cephalocassis borneensis | reverse complement strand
ATGGAATTTTGAAACTTCCACATCATTGCATTCCGTTTTTATTTACAATTTGTACTTTGTCCCAACTTTTTTGGAATTGGGGTTGTTCATTTAACATAGGACGACTTATGACCAGATCGGTTTATGACCGGTCAGTCGTAACCAAACGCAGTCGTAAGTCGACGACTACCTGTATTGTGATTTTTCTCGAGTGAATTCATTCATCACAAAATGTGAAAAGGTGGGTTTATGTTTCTTGGCAGGTGTGAGATGTTGCCAGTGAAGCACAGGGAATTGAGCAATGACCCATCAGTAACAAAATGGAGAGTATTTGTCATTAAGCAGTGACCCTATCACTAAAGTACTCCATTATTCTGATTAAAGCACAGGCTAGCATGGTTAAAATATATTGCAAAGGTAAAACATGAGTGTGTCACTGAGTAGGCCAGTTTAAGGACCACCAGGAGAATATTAAGAAAACTATACATAATAAAAAATTTAAGGGAATTTTGGATAATTTGGAAAGGTTACTAGTTTCCAAAAAGAGACACACTGTGTGGGAGGGTTTTCCCCTCCATAGAACCTTCATAGCCCCTCACCCAGGGGGACAAACCAAAGGGACAACCCTACCCAGCAGGGAATGTCTTTTGCTGTGCCTCATCCTCCTAAAACCAGCCAAGTGAATCCACACACATTCTGTTGTTAGATCCTGTGTGAAAATTAATTAAAATTCTAGAAGAAAAAAACTTTCTTATTTTGATTCAGGTTTCTTTTGACAGGCCTGAGGATGATCAGAATGCTGAGGTCACTTTCTCTGTCCTTGCCTGTGGTTTAAAAGGATATTTTTCTTTCATCACTAGCCTGCTACTGACAAGTGGTAGATATACACTGCCAAAAACTGAAAATTGAATTTGAGGAGAAAAAAATTCCTTAATACTAGCGAAATGATCTTGCTGCATGGACAGATCATTTTACTTGACAAGACATCTCGGAATAAGTTGGTTACAATCTAGAACTAGTTTTAATAATCTCAGAGTTGGTGTCTTGTATTCTTCTATACTTCAAAAATGATATCTTAACAAGGTAGAATATCTTGAATATAGTTGAAACAATCTAACATTTCCTATTAGAAGAATACAAGACACCAACTCTGAGATTATTAAAACTAGTTCTAGGTTATAACCAACTTATTCCAAGATGTCAAGTAAAATGATCTGTCCATGCAGCAAGATAATTTCACTAGTATTAAGGAATTTTCTCCTCAAATTCAGTTTTCAGTTTTTGCAGTGTCTCTGCTGGAGTGAGCTTTTTGGAGAAGAATGCTACTGGATGGAACTTGGGCCTTTCACTGAAGCACTGGGAGAGAACCCCTCCTACACCAATCTCAGAGGCATCCACTTTGACCTTGAAAGGTTAGGTTGGGTCCAGCTGCTGAAGGATAGGGGCTGTGGTGAAAGCCGTTTTGAGCCTGTCGAAGGCCTCTTCGGCTGTGGCGTTCTAGTGGAGGTGTTTGGGTCCCTTCTTCAGGAGGGAGGTCAGAGGCACTGCGAGGATGCTGAACCCTCTAATGAAATGACGATAAAAGTTTGCGAAACCTAGGAAATATTGGCGCTCCTTCACCAAGGTGGGTACAGGCCAGGATGTGACTGCAGCTACCTTGGAGGGGTTCATGCTGACCCCCTCAGCACTGATGATGTACCTCAGAAGGAGATCTTATGCATGTGAAACTCACACTTCTCAGCCTTGATATAGAGATGGTTCTTAGACAGGCACTTGAATACTGAGCGAACATGGTTAAGATGGCTCTCTTCTTCATGGGAGTAGATCAGGATGTCATCGATGTAAGCTATGACATACCTCTCCAACATGTCTCGCAGCACATTGTTGATGAGGCACTGGAACATGCTTGGAGCCAAAAAGAGGCTATAAAGCATGACCTGGTACTCAAAATGGCCAGCACTGGTACTGAAGGCGATCTTCCACTTGTCGCCCTTGCAGATGTGGACCAAGTTGTAGGCACTATGTCGGTCAAGCTTGGAGAAGATCGTGGCGCTGCAGATTTGTTCCAATGCAGAGGGCATAAGTGGAAGTGGATACAGGTATTTCACTATCTGATTGAGTCCTTGAAAGTCTATACATGGATGAAGTCCCCCCCTCTCTTCTCCACAAAAAAGAATCCCGCTGACACTGGTGAAGTGGACAGCCATATGTACCCCTGCTTGAGGGCCTCCTATATGTACTCTTCCATAGCAGCTTATTTGTTCTGGGACAGAGAGTAAATGTGTCTGCATGGGGGAGAAGTACCAGGCAGGGGGTTGATGGCACAATTGTATGGATAATGTGGTGGTAGGCTGCATGGTTTGCCCTTGCTGAAGACCTTCCCTAGGTCCAGGTAGCATGTGGGGATCCCTTCCAGGGAGTCAGGGTGAGGACTCTATGGAGGTGGAGGAAAGATTTAGCTGAAGATGTCGGAGGTAGTTCTGGAAACATGTCGGGGACCACTGGAGAATCTCCTTGTTCTGCCAGGAGATGAGTGGGTCATGAAGCTGTAGCCATATGGATAGCCCAAGATGATGTCATGATGCTTGGTAGCTGTGACGAGGAGTGAGATTTGTTCAGAGTGAAGAGCTCCCACCTGAATATGCACAGGAGTGGTCCGGGAGGTGACAAGGCCCTCCCCTATGGGGCCTTCTTCAATGGACTAGATGCTGAGTGGGCTCTGCAGTGAGTTTGTGGGCAGATTGAACCTCTGGACAACTGAGCTGGTGATGAAGTTTCCCTCTGCCCCTGAGTCAATAAATGCAGACAGCACATGGATAGAGGAAGACAGTTTCAATAATACTGGAAGCTTGAAAGATTGAGCTCTTAGTGATCTCATGGGACTCATCAAATCATCTTTGGTCTCCTCAGAGCTGGTGTGTGGTGGGAGGACTGGACACTGGATGATAGGGTGACTGGAGCTCCTGCAATAGAAGTGCAAGCCCTCCTTCTTTCTCCAATCTCATTAGGAGCAGTTCAGGTGAGCATGAGAAACTTCCATGGGAGAAGGAGAATCAGAGGTCATAGCAGGCTTGGCTTCCTCCCGGAGGGATGGGCGGCTGGATAGCAGATGGTCTAGCCGAATGGCGAGATCAATGAGAGTGTCCAGAGTGAGAGGTTCATTGCAGCATGCTAGTTCACTCAATACTGAGGGGTGAAATCCTTGTCAAAACACCACTGTTAACGCTGGCTCATTCCATCCACTGGCAGCTACAAGAGTCCAGAAATCTAGGGCATAATCGGTGACTCTCCTTGAACCTTGGGTGATGGTGAATAGGCTCTCGCCAACTTCAATTCCCTTTGGTTCATGATTGAACACACGCTTGAATAATGAACACACGCTTGAATAACCCCAGAAAGCTGTTGTAGGAGGTGATGTGTTCGCCTCCACTCTTCCACACTGCGCTGGCCCATTGTAGTGCTTTGCCGGTTAAAAGCGAAAGAAATCTGGCAATCTTACATTCATCTGAGATATGTGGGAGCAAGGAAAAGTACATAGAGCACTAAAGCAGAAACCCCTTGCAGCTGAGCGCATCCCCCGTGTACTTCTCAGGGCATGGAAGTGAGAGGGCGGGACTTGGAGGAGCTTCAGGGTGCATTAGGAGGGCCTGTGGCATCATAGCAGCAAGCTGAGCCATCTTGGTGTTGAAATCAGCGAACATCTGCTGATGTTCTCCTAAGAGGCACCCTTGAGCAATCAAAGCAGTCTGCCACACCTCTTCTGCTGCATCCATATGTGGCGAAGTATCCTGTCAGGATGCAGGCACTTATGGATGTATGTGCAGGGTAGAGCAGGGAATGCAGACTAGCAAACAAATCCAAAACGATAGACGAAATCGAAGTCGAGGGACAGGCAGGGGTCAATCGATCGGCAGACAGAGTAATAAGGGCTAGACTAAAGAGTAACGAAATCAAGACAATAGCAAGGGTCAAGAACATAATAAGGCAGGCAGAATAACAAGGCTTGGTATGACAGGTTAGAAACTGAACGATACTTCGCATCGAGTAAGTGTGGGAGAGGTGTTTATATAGCATGGGCTGATTAACCAGGAAATGAGTGACTGGTGTAATTAATAGACAAGTATTCGCATGTTTGATTTGGCACAAGTTTTACGTTGGATGCCCTTCCTGACACAACCCTCTGCATTTATCCTTTGACTTATTGTTTTTCCTCACTTTTAGTCCTTGAACTAGCAATTACACTGATTCTGTTTCATTCTTCTTTGCCAGTATGGAGTGCTTGAATCCTATGGAGTTAATTATCATGTTCAGAGTAATTACTATAATTGGAGTGTTGTATAAGGCGTATAAGGTGTAATAACGGTTCTTTCAAACACGGCCCCTCTTCCAGAACATTCCCTTGCTCACAGTGCTATTAGTGCAGGCGTGTGAGATTTGATTGAGTGTTCTGTATGGTCCTATTAATTTGCTAATTGCACAGAGAAGTGAAACACACCACTGAAATGAGACAAACATTAATTTCTGAGTTCAGACAAAAAAATAGTTTAAACACCTGTTAAAGGTGATTACACAGGGAGTTGTCTAGCACTGAATTGATTTTAAAATATCTCCCGATTTAGCGACATAACACACCAATTTCTGACTTCTAACTTCACAACAAATCAGGCTGTACTAAAGTGACACTCGTTGACCTGATAATTATTCTTGACACACACCAAAGTATTCTCAGTCATGGAGCCATCCCGTGGGTATACACTAGAAACCAAGTGCACCAGAAAGCATGGGATTTGCAGGAGGCACAGCCAGGCATTCTCCATCCATTCCATTTCTCTATTACTCTCAGTTCATCCCTTTTTCTCTCGTTCTCTCTCATTCTATTCAGTCTGCTCTCTCTTTCATTTGATGGCTTCGGGCTCATCCACTAATGTCGTTTCAGTGAGTGCATGTCCATTTCAGTATCGTCCTATCAGCTTTCTCTTTTCATCTTTCCTCATCTCTCTCTTTCTCTTTCTTCTACTCTCTTTTTCTCCATTCTCATGTCCTCCCTGTATTGTGTGGCTGAGATTAGAAGGACAGTGAGGTGTGGCGAGGGCAGAGTGGAATCTTATTTGGATTTGTCCGTGAATGGACACTGTGAGATTGCAGGAGATCCATCAGCTCTTTTTTGGGCTCCCCTGATGATTCCTGTCTTCCTCTGTCACTGGTGTCTTGCCTTGCATCACAAAAAAACAGGTTTTGACAGGAGCAAATGGCAGCACAGCTTGTTATCGTGTTGGAGAAGATGCTTTACTGGGTGATTACGAAAAGGTGATGTGACACATCTGAGTCAGTACAGATGTTCCACAGCATCAAGTTTACCATCAGGGAAACTTTAGATTTGTCTGTTTATGAAACTGGAAGCAGCTTACTTGTCAATTGGTTTATGTTTAAAAAGTACAAGATTCTTTGTAAGAACCTGAGTAGAAAAGAACCAGACAATTTTATCCAATGAGTATTGAAATTGACACAGAATACAAATGAGTAGTTGAGAGTTAAGGTCCTTGCTTAAAGATCCAACAGTGGTAGACTGGATTTGAACTCACAACCTTCCAATTCTTGTTATTAACGTTGTATCCTCAAGGGTACATCATTTATACCTTTAGTATATATAAACTTCCTCCTGGGAATATGAAAGAAGTATACCTTTAAAACTCATCTAAAACATATAATTGGGTTTCAAGGATGACTGTTTTACCTTTGATGGCACAAATACATTATTTTTTCCCCCTGGGAACCTTATTCCAATATAGTAGGATGTAATTGCAGATTATTTAGACTTTTCTTGGAGTAATTCACAGCAGGATCCTGAGTGCTGGCAGTCCGGGTTAATATAGGCAGATCCATAATGTGTAGTCAAAATGCAGCCAATTAGGACATGAAAATAGGAATACAAATAGAATAGCAGATAAGCAAGAGTCTAGGAAGCACTTTTAAAATAATAATAATAATAATAATAATAATAATAATATACAGTAAGATCAATGCAGATACGAATGCCTTAATGCCCCAGTTAGCAAGCCAAGGGCAATAGTGACAAGGGGATCATTGCTAGAAAGAGGCTTAGGGGTCCCCAAAGTTTCTTCTCTAGTCATCACTCGGAATAATGACTTGTGAGAAATTAAGGTTATCAATAAGAATAAGAAATTGCAAGTTATCAGTGGTATTATTCTACTTGAGATCACAGGTTCCCAACCCTGGGTCTGGACTATCCCCGGTTTATTTATTTATTTTACATTCTCAACAATCCTAATCCTACCTAATCCTATAAATCATCTAAATAACAGCCCTTCAAGCTAAATGTGCAGGACAGGGGGTACTCCAGGACCAGGGATGAGAACCTGATTATGTCAGCAAGACTCAGGTGAGAATGATAATCACAATGCAAAGAGGAAAACAGGATCCAAGCTTGTTCCATGTAACAATACCTCTTCAAATTATTCTTAAGGGTTCTTTCATTTTTTAAACAGATTTATCTTTGAAAATGTCACACTTTTACTCCTTTTCGACCAGCAGTGAGCAGGTTCTTAACATGTGCTGTAACACATGGTGGCTACATGACGACTACATATTTGAGTTTTTCCCAGTGTCAGATGATTGAGATGGATGCAAATGCAGGTTTGGTGCTTTATTTAAGAAACTAGCAAACAGATCAAGGGTATCAAAGCACAGGATGCAAGGCTTGGTAAGTTCAGGTAGTGGAAACACTGATACCACTTTTTGACCAACAAGGAATGAGTTCTTAAACCAGTTCCATTCAAGATTCTTTGAATCTTGGTGCCAGGTAATGAACCGGCCCATGTTTTCACCAGTTTTGAGTGGAACCATTGTAATCAATGATGCCTCTTTAATGGAGGGCGTCACACAATTCACAACAGGCATAAACAGTAGTAGCAAGATGGTGGGGTGCATTGATTACCTCTGAGCTTTTGTTCTGTTATTACAGCTATTTGTTTTTGGTCCAATTTTTTCTGAAGATGTACTTTTCCGTTGCGTTCTCCATTTCTGCACTCTGTTTCCTCTCCAAACTCATGAAATGTCCACTGATGTCATCATGGTTCACGCTGGAAAAACCAGCTATATTTTGTTTCCAGCTGGGAACCAACTTTTAAGGTTCCGAACCAATGTATTTTTAATCAAAATGCTCCAAACAGTTCAAAATTTGGTGTGTATCAGAACAGAACCTGTTTCCTGTTGGCCCAGAAGGGGTATCTGGGGGTTTCCATATAATCCTGTTAATAAACAAAACAAACAACCCTTAAGAGTTCTTGATTTGTTCTCTGAGGGGAAAAGTGGACAGTGAAGGATAGTTGAACTATCAATCTTTCAAATCAAAGAAGTCCAGTTCTTCATATTTCTGACCAATTAAACAGAGCTTAATGCACCCGTTCCCATCCGGGATGGATCCCTATAAATGTAAATTCATTATTTTCCATTTCTCTATTTCATACAAACAATTGTATTTATTGTTTGAAACTGGCATTGTCAAGATGATCAATTTGCCAGTCCAAAATATTGGCATTGTACTTTTTTATATCAGTTTAAATTTACTTTTAATGTTGAATATCCATGAAACAAGTTAGTTCCTGTTATTATTTATTTTATAACAGCTATAAACACGTGTTTCCTTATCATCGTCTCCTTTTTTCTTCTTCTTGGTGTTAATAAAAGAAACAAAAAAGAAAGAAACACAGCTTGTGATGTTACCAAGGAACCTGGAAAGTGCAAAATAAATCAACACCTGCTGACTAATCTTTAAGAATTCAGGTCTATGGTGCACGATAATCAGCATTTTATAGAACAGCCGTCACTCATTAGAAAAATTACTTAACTTGTAGTTTCTTTCGCCACTTAGCTGAAAAAGTGTGACACCATATACTGTAATTCACCTCATTCTCTGCGCAGCTCCATTTATCTGTACCACACAACTTCTAATGCTTTCACACCAAAGAGTTACTCTTCCTCCAGTTTAGCTCCAGTGAAGGAGTGAAATCCTGAAACTGAGTTACATTGCCAATTCCCTTTGAGATCTGTTTGTCTCTAATGTTCAAATTTTAATCTGTTTATATTTAGCTGTGTCTCTCGCTTGCTGAATAATGTATTTCCACCTCGTGCAACAACTGCAGAAAAAAAAAAGGAAAAGCACACAAAACACTCCTTTAGGGACACCTTTGTGTCAACCACTCTACAGGTAGATGCCACCTAATTTAATTTCAAGCTTTTTAGGATGTACAGGCAAACGCTTGAGCAATCTAACTAATAAGCTACATTAATTCTTCCATGATCAGTATGGATCCAAAGAAGAATCACTATGACCAAATAAATAATTCTTGAATAAAGGGTTTAATCTGCGCTCAAATATTGCCTAACAGAATTTGTATAGATTCATAGATTAATAATTACCATGGAGACTTTGGAAGATCAATGTCAATGACATTATCTGTGCTGGTATAATCTGTTTACTCGCGCATTAAAATGATACAGAATAAATCATCTGGGGGTTTTCATTGGCTGCATGTATTATCAGAAAGAAAAGTTCATATAGATGAATGACTGTGGCCAAATTTCTCTATAGTTCCCAACATAATTGATAGAGACTCTAGGGATAGAGAATTGGGTTATGGTAAGGATGGATTATTAATGAATATGAAAACTTATTCTCAAAAAAGTGAATGCACTTTGAGGCATTTTGGGTCACTCAATATTCAGTATAAAATATGATACATTATTATACATACAGGACACTTTTTCAATGGAATAAAACATGCATTCTATTCCCTTCTGGCGGGTTTCATTCATTTGGTTTGATAGCATGCAATATTGTTAGCATATCGCTTATCCTATGTGGATTACATCACTCTACCCAATGGAGAATTAGCGTTGAATATGGTTTATGATATTGCATGGTTGTCAAGACAACATGATGTCACATGTCAGAGACATAAAACTTCCAGACTAGCGAGCGACTGTGACAATTTGTAAACAAACATGGCTGCCAAGTTTGCTTCATTAAATATGGAAGCTTTTGAGACAATTTTGAAAGAGAAAGACACATTGAACACCAAATGGAATGTGTATGTATAATAATAAAAAAGTAATAATAATAATAATAATAATAATAATAATAATAATAATAATATTGGCTGGCTTTTTTGGGGGGGTATATTAGATATATTCCATTTCACTAGCATGATATTGAACTCGTCTTCGACTCATTCAATATCATGCTAGTGGAATGGAATATATCTGATAGACAACCATGAGCAGAAGATCGCTCAATTCCTCAATCTCACAGGCAAGGCTTTGCAGTGGGCTAATGCTGTATGGGAGCATGGGAGCGAACACACCACCTCCTATGACTGATTTATCAAACTGTTTAAGTGAGTTTTTGATCATCAGCTGGAGGGTGTCGAAGTTGGTGAGAAACTGCTTACCATTAGACAGGGAGATAGGAGAGTGGCCAACTATGCTCTAGAATTTGCATGCTGGCAGCTGAAATAGGCTGGAAGGAACCCACTCTCAAGCCACTTTCACCAGGGTCTGTGCCCTGAAGTATTCACTGAACTGGCATGCTGCGATGAACAACTCACTCTCGACTCCCTCATTGACCTGGTCATCCTAGACCACCTTCTTCAAAACCAGCCTTCATTAGAGCTACCTCCAGCCCTTCATCCTACTCCGCCATCCCCAATTCCAATGGAGGTCTCCCATGCTCACTTGCAACACTCTGAGAGGTATAGGATGTGTTGTGAAGGGCTGTGTTTTTACTGTGGTGAGTCCAGCCATCTGATAGCCAAGTGTCTTGTTCACCCATCAAACCCTAGAAGGGAGGGTCTCACCCACCAGGAAACCTGTCCACCCAGCCCAGTGAGTCATAAATTTGTTCACACACCACACTCTCTCAAGATGCCTGTACTGTTAAAGCTCCCAGACTTGACCCATGTCCTCTCTACCTTCATAGACTCATGGGCAGAGGGTAACTTCATCAGCATCGATATCATCCAGAAGTACAACCTGCCCACAGAAGAACTCCAGTGACCAGTGAACCTTAAGGCCATCGATGGGGGCCCCACTGGTGATGGGCTCATTACAACATGCACATCACCTCTTGAAATCCATGTTGGGGCTGTTCATGTAGAATATATCACCCTGTTGGTCACTCACGCAGCTCAGCATGCTCTCATCTTGGGGTTCCCGTGGCTCCAAATTTACAATCCCATATTATCCTAGCAACACAGAGAAATTCTGCAATGGTCCCATCCTGCTTCCAGAAGTGCCTGAAACTTCCACAAGTCTCTCTTTCATCCACCACTGTGGAGAGCCCACTGACAGGTACCATTGACAATATTCCTCCCTGTTATCATGAACTTGAGGAAGTTTTCAGCAAGGGTAAGGCTAGTGGCCTGCCTTCTCACCCAACCTATGACTGTGCCATAGATCTCCTCCCAGGTATGACTCAACCTCTCAATCGCATATACCCTCTGTCTATCACCGAACAAGCTGCCATGGAGGAACATGGACAGGAAGCACTACAACAGGGGTACATTAGACCATCCACATCTCCAGCTTCAGACAGCTTTTTTTATGAAAAAGAAAGGAGGAGGCCTTTGCCTCTGCATCGACTACTGAGGATTAAACCAGATCCCAGTCAAATAACCTTATCCTCTTCCCCTGGTGCTGTTGGCCTTGGAACAGCTAAGGTCAGCTAGAATATTCACCAAGTTGGACCTTCAAAGTGCTTACAACCTGGTCAGAGTTCGGGAAGGTGATAAATGGAAAATTGCCTTTAGCACAATGTCCAGGCACTTCGAATATTTGGTCATGCCTTATGGACTTTCTTGCACTCCCAGTGTCTTCCAATTCTTAATCAATGATGTCCTCAGAGACATGCTGGGATGCTTTGTCATTGCTCACATAGATGATATTCTAATCTACTCCCACAATGACAGCTCACATCACAAACATGTAAGGTCAGTACTTGCCTGGTTATTGTAGAATCACCTTGATGTAAAAGCTGAGAAGTGTGAGTTTCATGTTTACCATATATCTCATTCCTTGGGTGCATCATCAGTGCAGAAGTAGTAAGCATGGACCATAGCAAGGTCTCAGCAGTCACCTCCTGGCCCATGCCCACTACTGTGAAGGAACTGCAATGCTTCCTGGGGTTTGCAAATTTTTATCATTGCTTCATCCATGGGTTCAGCATGATTGCTGCTCCTCTCACCACCCTGCTAAAGAAGGGACCACAACGTTTCCAGTGGAACCCAGCCACTAAAGAAGCCTTCAACCAGCTCAAGACCACTTTCACATCAGCTCCCATTCTTCAGCACCTGGACCCTACTAAATCTTTCATCATAGTGGTAGACACCTCTGAGACAGGAGTGGGAGGGGTGCAATCTCAGCATTTCGGGGATAAGCCTAAGCTACATCCCCTGGCCTTTTACTCAAAGAAACTCACCCCAGCTGAGCAGAATTATGACATTAGCAGTCAAGAACTCCTAACAATTAAACTAGCTCTTGAAAAATGGAGACACTGGCTGGAGGGCGCCACACATCTGTTCACCATTCTCACCAATCACAAGAATCTCGAATATCTGAAAACAGCTAAACGCCTAAACCCACGCCAAGCCAGATGGGCATTTTTTGTCACTTGGTTTAGATTCATGATCTCCTACCACCCAGGCCCAAGAAACACTAAAGTGGATGCCTTCTCCAGAATCTGCACCACATCTAACCATGTTTCTGAACCCATGCCTATCCTATCACCCAAGCACTTCTTGCATGTCATTTCATGGGATGTAGATAAAGAACTCACACAAGCGCAACCTCCAAATCCACCTGAGAACTGTTATCCTGAACTCATGTATGTGCCGCCCCAACTTCAAGGTCAACTCATCACATGGGCCCACTTTTCTCTGGCCACAGGGCACCCCAGCTATCACAGAAGCTATCACATCCTCTGGAATAAGTATTGGTAGGAGAACATGGTTTCCAAGATGAACCACTTTGTTTCATTCTGGTCCACCTGTGCCCAAGAAAAGGTGCTGCAGGCCGCACCTGCTGGGAAGCTCTGTCCACTCCCAGTGTCTCAATGACCCTGGTCACATATAGCCATTGACTTCATTACTGACCTTCCTCGATCCCAAGGTAACACACTAATAAGAAGACCTTTATTATCCCACAATGGGGAAATTTCCTGTTTGTAGCAGCACAGTGGATAGCAGCAGAAGAGGATATATCAAGCCATCCATCCATCCATTATCTGTAGCCGCTTATCCTGTTCTACAGGGTCACAGGCAAGCTGGAGCCTATAACAGCTGACTATGGGTGAGAGGCGGGGTACACCCTGGACAAGTCGCCAGGTTATTGCAGGGCTGCATATCAAGCCACACAAGTAAAACTAATAATAGTTTTATATAAAAATACATACATTAAAAAGAAAAAAATATACCGAAAATAAATACTAAATCAGAGGAATTATGAAGTAGACAAAACACACTTATTGCACACATCAGGTGGTCATAATTGCAAAAGATAAAACAGATAAAAAAAACAGAAAAAAACAAACAATGCAACAACTACTGACAGACATACAGATGTGAGTCTTCTGTGAACAATGCTGGTTGTACAGTCTAACAGCTGCAGGAAGGAATGATCTGCAGTAATGCTCCTTCACACACTTAGGGTGACCAGAGCTCTGCAGTCCAGTGAGTAAGTCCTCTAGGGGGTCATCCTAGTGGTCATAGATTGCTTTTCCAAAGCACTCAAACTCATTCCATTGTCCAGCCTATCAACAGCATTTGAAACCACAGAACTCCTTTTCAATCATGTTTCCCGATATTATGGTATCCCTGAAGACATCGTCAGTAACTGGGGTCCCCAGTTCATCTTTAGGTTATGGACCAAGTTTATGGACAGATGAGGGGTATCTGTGAGCTTAACCTCAGGGTACCACGCACAATCCAACAGCCAGGAGGTCGGTTGCCACCTCAGGATATTCTGTATGAGGAATCAGAAAGATTGGGCACAGTTCCTTCCTTGGACCAAGTATCCCCAGAACTCTTTAAAACACTTTGCCACACAGCTGACACCATTTTAATGTATCCTTGGGTATCAACCACCACTCTTTCCCTGGGATGATTCCCCAACACAAATCCTGGCAGTGGACTCCGGGTTTAAGAGGAGTGAGCAGGTGTGGGAGGAGGTCCACCAGAGGCTAGAATGAGTCAACAGCAAGTACAAACAATATTCAGACAAACATTGAGGAAAGACTCCTGAGTATACCACAGGTGACCAAGTGTGGGTGTCCACTAGAGATCTACGAGAGCCAAACACCTGCTGAAAGCTCCAAGCCCGATACATTGGTCCATATAAAGTAATCCACAAAGTTAACGAAGTCCCCTACAAGTTGGAACTCCCACCTCACTGCAGAATGGCTCCCACATTCCATGTGTCATGCCTGAAACCCACAATTCAAGGCCCCCTAGCCACTAACATACTCATCCAAGAACCTCCCCCTCTCCTTCAAACGAGAAGAAGACCCATTATACCAGGTACATAAAATCATCAATTCTCGGATTAGACAGGGGCAACCAGAATACTTAGTGGACTGGGAAGGGTATGGCCCGGAAGAACACAGCTGGGTAAATGCCTGAGATATCTTAGACCTACTCCTCACCCAGGAATTCCACACTGAACACTCAGACAAGCCAGCACAAAGAAAAAGAGGCCATCCAAGAAAGGAGATCACTCGCAAAGTGAGTGCCTCAGGGGGTGGGGAGTGGAGGAGGTTCTGTCGGTAAGATCACTGAAAACCTGAGCTCAGAGCAGCCTCCAAACATAGCTGCTCTGGACTACAATTCCCAAGCACCATAGCACCCCTCATCTCCAGAATTCTAGGAAGTTCGTCTGTTTCCCATTTCCCCATAATCACTTCCCTATATAAGCCCAGCATTCACAAAAGCTCACCAAGAAGTATCATTCTGTGTCCCCAAGCCTAATCAGACTGAGCCTTCTCATTTTCTGCCATTTTCTGCTCATGCTTTTGACTTGTTTACATTTATTTCTGACTTTGTTTACTCACCTGCCCTTTGACATTCTATTTGTGAATCGACTGATCCTTGCCCATCCCTGACTATATTTTCAGACTGCTGTCTTGGATTTGGTTACCAATTTGCAATGCACCTGCTCTCCCCTGCGCTTGCATCCGTAAGTGCCTGCGCCCTGACAACATAAAAATAGGAAACGCTGGACACTGGTCCAAGTGTGCCATAGCTGGTTGATTATATCATCACAGAAGCCAATTAGCTACCTATCTATCCATCCATTATCTGTAGTCGCTTATAGATAGATAGATAGATAGATAGATAGATAGATAGATAGATAGATAGATAGATAGATAGATAGATGGATGGATGGATGGATGACTTTATTCATCCCCAAAGGGAAATTAGATTGTCATAGCAGTCTAGTAAATTTGAATACAATAAAAAAATACAATGGAATAAAATAAAGTGCTGAGGTCAAAATTAAATTAAATTAAAAATAAAGTACTGAGGTCAAGAGAATAAAAAACAAGATATAAACAAGATATACATATACCTCAAATAATATACTATGAATATGTACATAGAATGTGCAATAGGATGTGAATATTGCAAAAATATTATATATAATACCAATACGGATAATATTCCCACATCACATGTCCCATTGTAAACACGAAGTATACATTATATTATGTTATATGTAGTGCAGAGGGTGACAGGTAGAATTAGTCCAGATGTGTGATCATGGCTGTAACAGAGGTAGATGAGTTGTAAAGTCTGATTGCTGTGGGTAGGAATGATTTCCTGTATCGTTCCTTGGAGCAGCAAGGTTGAATGAGCCTGTTGCTGAAACTGCTCTTTAGCTTGTCCAGTGCTTTGTGTAGGGGGTGAGAGGGATTGTTCATGATTGCCAACAGTTTTGTCAGAATCCTGCCCTCCACCACCTCCTCCAGGGTGACCAATTTAGAGCCAACAACAGACTCTGCCTTCCTCATCAGTTTGTTCAGTCTGTTGGTGTCCTTTGTCTTGATGCCCACACCCCAGGACACCACAGCAAAGAAGATGGTGCTCACCACAACAGACTGATAAAACATCTGTAGCAAATTGTTGCAGACATGAAAGGACCTGAGCCTCCTCAAGAAATAAAGCCGGCTCAGGCCCTTCTTATAGATGGCATCTGTGTTGGTGAGCCAGTTCAATTTGTTGTCCAGTGTGTACACCCAGATACTTGTATGAGGCCACCATATCCATATCTGTCCCACTGATGCTGACTGAAGACAGCAGGGGCTTATTCCTCCTGAAGTCCACCACTATTTCCTTTGTCTTCTTCACATTCAACTGCAGGTGGTTCTCCCCACACCACTTCATGAAGCGGTTGACCAGGTCCCTGTACTCAGCCTCCCCCCCACCCTCAATATACCCCACAATCACCGTGTCATCAGAGAATTTCTGCAGATGACATGACTCAGTGCAATACTTAAAATCTGAAGAAGTGTATGTGGTGAAGAGGAAGGGGGACAGCACAGTTCCCTGAGGGGCCCCAATGTTACTTATCAGATGACCAGACACACAGCTCTTTAGTCTCACAAACTGCGGTCTGCCCGTCAGATAGTCATCAATCCAAGTGACGAGGGGAGCACCCACCCGCATGTCCTCCAATTTAGCCTTCAG